>CAUYQG010089176.1:0-11310 GCA_963574415.1 Tarsius wallacei
GTGGTAGCGCGCGCCTGTAGTTCCGGCTACTCGGAAGGCTGAGGCGGAAGGATCGCCGGAGCCCAGCGGGTCGAGGCTGCGGTGGCCGGGAGCGGCCACTGCACTCCAGTCTGGGCGACACAGTGAGACACCAACTCAAAAAAAATAAATAAATAAAATAAAATAAAATATTACTCCATAATTTCGCATTGAAAAGTTACTATGTATACAGAAAGTTACAAAAATTGAGGTTAGTAAGTCAAATATTAATTATTGCTAATAATAATCCTAATGCCACATCTTCTTGCAAAGCAACAATAAAGTGACTTACAGAATATGAGAACAGTCACTAGTAGATAATGCTGTTATTATATTTTGTTACTGAGATAAAGGCAAAAGGACAGCCTGTCATGTGCCAAGCAATGCAAATGAAGGTAGAAGAAATTGTCAAATACCTGGGAACAGATCAAAGATTTCAAAGCAACGAGTGACTGGTGTATCCAAGAAGAGAACGCAGAAAACTATTATAAGGCATGTGTTTCCTTCTTGTTGAACCTAAAATAGTATTGTTGTTCCTTCTATTAATGACCAACGCAGAGTCAATAAAATAAAATTTTAAAAATCAGAACTCTTCATTCCTAGTCTTCCCCCAATCTTTCCCACTTTAGGATGGCATCACCACTCACTCAATTATCAGTCTAAAACATGGAAATCATTCTTGACTCATCCCTTTTCTCACATGTCTACTCCATCTCCAAAACACATACAGAATCAGAACATTTCTCACTATTACCTCTATTACAACCATGGTCCAAGGCACACTGTTTTAATCTGTCATCTGTTCACTGTAACAACCTAACCTTCCTTCTTTCATTCCACTTCTCCAGCCTCCTCCCTTCAAATTCAATATTCACATGGCAGCTAGAGCAGGGATTCTCAACCTTGGCACTACTGACATTTTGGGTCAATAGTTCTTTATTGCAGAGAGCTGTTCCATGCATTGTAGAATGTTTAGCAGCATCCCTGGTCCACACCCACTGATGCCTGCAGCACACAACAGTAGATCTCCAGTTGTGACGACCAAAAACGTCTACAGACATTGCCAAATGTCACCCTGGGAAGCAAAATCACCCCTAGCTGAGAACCACTGAGCTAGAAGGATGTTTTTTAAACGTTTCTCTACTTAAAACGCTCCAACAGTTTATTTCATTTACAATAAAATCTGCGCTTCTGACACTTTCAGGGTGTGGAGAAGGGGGAGCACACAATATTAATAAGGGTACCTGATCTCAAACCAGGCAAAGTGGGGACCAAAAGGGAGGCCCAAACTTTACCTGTACAATGTCCACCTGTACACCTAATCCTGAATTGTACTCGTCTTTAAAATACATATAATAGAAACATTTTTTTAAAAATCTGTGTTCCTTAAGAGTCCTAACTATCCCAAACATACCTTGCATAATCCAGACCCTGCCGGTCTCTCTAACCTCTTGTGATGCCCCTATATTCTTCCTGTATATGCTCTCTCCAGTCGCTACAGCCTGCCTTCTCTCGGTTCCTGGGTAACTCAATTCCTAGATAACACAGCCACTTCTGCTACAAAGATTTTGTCTGTGCTCATTCCTGTACCTGGACCACTCCTGTCTAGGTTCTCTGCATGTCTCAGCTTAAATTTTACATCCTCAGGGATGCCTTTGCTGGCCCTGTTTGACGTATATACCCCATTATTACCCATCACAATGCCTCTTGCATTCCCTTCATGGTACTTGTCACAGCATGTGATTGTTGTTCAGGTGACTGTCCCTCACATGAGGACAAATACCTTGCCTGCCTTGTTTTAGCAAATACATGAAATGAACAAATGTCCACTATGCAAGTCTTAAGTGACAACTTCAGCACCACCGTCATCTCATTTTCTACCTATATTTGTGATCGCTTCTCCTTGAAGCGAAGGGGAGGAGGGTGGAGGGGATGAGAGGGCAGGGAGATGAAGGGCCTAAGAAAGCGCTCAGCTCTAAAATCTCTCTGCCAGCACCATGTTCTCCGGAAGGCTGTGTGCAGATTAGATGAAATACGGCATGAATCTAAAGCACCTGAAGGGCTTAATAAACAGCTTGGATTCAGTAAATGTGGGCTGTGCATGTAAAGCACCAGGCATCATGCCTAGAACACATATCAGAGAAAGACCCCGTCCTCTTGTCCTTTTAACCTCATTCTATCACCAGCTTGGCCTGATTTGGTTAAGAATGGAACTGTGGCTGAGAGACACTTTTCCCCTTTAGGATCACTAGGAACATAACCTACTAGGTGCAAATAGGTTACTTATCCGTGTATGTTGTCTAAGGAAAGTCAAATATCCATTAGCGTAAGCTGACACACCAGAAAGTGACCTCAGAATTATACTGAAATTTGTTTCAGCAAGCAAATAATCGTATTATTTAATTTCAGAACCTAACTTTAATTTAGAAGAGAAAAAATTTTTAATTATTACTTAACAAGATTAGCATTGGTTATTAAAAATACCTACTACATCTAACACAAGTTTACTTACTATAAATAAAATAATAAATTGAGTACATGATGAGAAGACAATCATAACAAAGGGAAAATAAACTATAAAGTACTACATGATTTTTTGTTAATAATTCGCACAGGCCAGGTGTCGTGGCTCACGCCTATAATCCCAACACTTTGGAAGGTCAAGGCGAAAGGACTGCCTGAGCCCAGGGGTGCGTGACCAGCCTGATCAACTTGGTGAGACCTTGTCTCTACAATAAATAAAAATAAAAGTAGCTGGGCATGGTGGCGCACCATGTAGTTCCAGCTACTTGAAAGGCTGAGGTGGAAGTATTGCCTGAGCCCAGCAGGCTGAGGCTTTGGTAGCCGTGACTCTGACATTGCACTCCAGTCTGGGTGAGTGATGAGACTTCTACTAAAATAATAATAATAATAATAATTAGAACAAAATTATTCATCTTAAATTCTTTTTACCGTCCTGTTTCTAAAATCATTCTTATAGGCATCTGTGAGTATGAGGAAAATGATAAAGGAAGACAGTATAAAGGGAGCATAGTGGAAGCCAGACTGCCAGGTCTGTTAATTACTAGATCTGTTAATTACCAAGACCTTGGGAAAGGCACTTAACTACTTACTCTGTGCCTCAGTTTCCTCATCAATAAACTGAGACTTAACAACAGTACTCACGTGAGTGATCTATCACAGAAACAAAGAACTGAGTAACACATGTTCTCACTCATAAGCGGACCTTGAACAGTTATCGTAATACTATAAGAAAAGGATTGGCAGTAGCGGGCATCTGCGGGCCGGGGAGGGGGACACCTCATCAACAAGGGTACCTTCCTAATGAACATTTGTATGCCCAACCCTGACTTGTACCCCACATCTTTAAAATAAAAAAAACTTTTTTAAACAGTACTCACCTTATAGGGTTGTTGTACAGATTACATGAGTTAATATATATAAAATTCTTAGTGCAGTCCCTGGTCTATAAGAAGTATTATTAGCTATTATTATTATAATATTATGCTGCTGTTAACTATTATTATATTGCTTTGTTTCTTTGTATCATTATGGTTAATAGCTACCATACTGGACAGCACAAATACAAAACATTTCCATCATTGCTGAAACGTCTATTGGACACTGCTGTATCAAACATAATTAAAATGCTTGATGAGATAACACATATCTTCCCTAATTTTTTTAGGAAGTGCTCAGTAAAAAGCATTCTAAATTCAAATTATTTTTAAATCGAATAATTTTAACATGTAACAAAGAACTTAGGTTTAAGTTCTATTTAACAAAACAAATAAAAGAGCAGTGTGGGAGGCAAGAAAGACTGTCCCTTCTATAAGGATCTTTATTGTGAGGGATAACCAAACAAAAAGATTTTTTTAAATTTCCCGTCTACTCTACATCAAGTCTTCCACTAAACTCTACCTTCTCTGTGAATGGTACCATACTTACAAGAGAATTAATTATACTCAAATACAATTATCAATATATTAAAGAAGTAAACTTGTGATATTGTAATATTATATACTTATTTAACACAATAAATAACAAGATCTAGAGGGAGTCTAACAACTAGCCTAATTTTGAAGTACTGGTTAGGATAAATTGTATTTTGAGATATCTACAATTCCTGAAATTTAATATGAAAATATTTCTGATTTCTATCAGTGACAAAATAAGTATTGCTAATACAACTGTGATCTGTTGCCTACATGCCTACATTCAAAACTGAAGGAACCGCTACATTTCAGTTAGAGGTTAGTAAAAATAAAGATGTGATTATTTTCCCAAGTATGTGAACCCTAAGTTTGTTTGTTTTTTTTTTAATTGCTTAAGAGATTAGACTTTATCATCACAAAAACCTGAACACAAACCCACCATTTTCTAGCTACATAATGCTGGGAAACAATACTTAACCTCTCTACCTTATGTGTGAATTACAAACAGAATACAATAAAAAGGTTATTTAAAAAATAGAAATGGAAATAATACCTACATAAGATTGCTGTGTTATTTAATAATTACCACGTATGTAAGCTACTTGACACAGTTTTTGACACATTTTCAATAAATATGTAAACTATTATAATCAGTAACCAACACCTATCAATTATATACTTCATGACCCTGTATCAGAAACTCAGAGATTTGGAGTCAGTTGGTCTGGGGAGAATCCCAACCCCTGCTATAATTTTAAAACTCCTAGGTGACTCTAATATGCAGTAACTGGCCTAAACACAAAGTTCAGACATTTTAGTTTGGCACATGAAGCACTCTGGTCACTGCTTATATCTCTCTGCATTTGAATCACTTCTCCTACTCCAATCACAATCAAGTAATGGTTCCAGAAGAAATGGGCTATAGTAGAGCTTCTCAAGCTTCAGCCTACATCAGAATCACCTGAAGGATCTGTTAAACCACAGACTGCGGGTCTCTTCCTCCACAATTTCTGAGTCAACAGGCCTAGGTTGAGGTCTGAGAATCTGCAAGTCTAAGTTTCCATGTAATACACCACTGGTGAGATTCACCAGGTTACCCTAGATCACAGTTCTGTCCATTTGCATATCCACATACACTGTTCCTTCACCCGAAATGCCATTCCCATCTCCATAATCCCA
Source organism: Tarsius wallacei (assembly GCA_963574415.1). Taxonomy (NCBI): domain Eukaryota; kingdom Metazoa; phylum Chordata; class Mammalia; order Primates; family Tarsiidae; genus Tarsius; species Tarsius wallacei. Next base: position 5,133 of record CAUYQG010089176.1, read on the forward strand.
CTCTTGCCTGGTTTTCACTTCTCTTGCAAAACTCACATAGGAATTCACCTCCTTCGGGAAGCATTTTCTCACTTCAACAAACCACCTCAACGCATTCATTGCCTACTATAAAAACTCAACTACAAAAAAAAGTACTACAGACTGTTCTTAGTGGTACACTAACGCACAGGGTAGATATCTGCTGGCAAACATGGGTCCTTCTGTAAGAATTAAAAAACAGTGGAAGAAGCAAATGGACAGAATTTGTCAAGCAAAATAAAATCTGGATTTCACCTTACACCTGCCCACTTGGCCAGGCATCTTTATGCAGGGCATCAATTCCACAATCACTCATGGCAGCCCTGGCACAGGGCAAAGAGAACACTCAGACCAACTCTGGGTGAGACTAAGGCTATCAGGATGTCAGGAAAAGGTTTTTGAAGAAAGTGCCACCCACTTGATGTGCACCCCCTCCCCATGGTTCAAGAAAACAAGAACTATGCTTGAATGTCTTCGTAACCAGTGTCTGGCTCACTGTAAATGTTTAACAATGCTTGATGGATGTCGCAATGAATAAATTATATGAAAACACTTGCTGATCTATTTCTTTTTCACTAAATAAATGAAAAGGCAAACACCTGGCACCAAAAACTGCAAGGGCTATCTAAATATCAATAATGTTTTTGGTCTCTACACTTAGCTGAGAGAAAGCATCAATTAATCCAATAAACAGGTGGGAGGTACGAAGGCAAAGCATCATACTTAGGTCTTTTAAAACTAAACACCTTCAGGTCGGACTCAGTGGCTCAGCCTGTAATCCCAGCACTTTGGGAGGCTGAGACAAGTGGATTGCCTGAGCTCCGGGTTCAAGACCAGCTCGGACAACTTGGCGAAACCTCAGCTCTACAATAAAAAAAAATTAGTCAGGTTTGGTAGTGTGCACCTGTAGTTCTGGCTACTTGGAAGGCCGAGGTGGAAGGATCGCCTAAGCCCAGCAGGTCAATGCTGGGGTGGCTGAGTGTGCCACTGCACTCCAGCCTGGACAATGGAGTAAGACGAGACTTCAAAAAAAAAAAACCAAAAAACTAAACACCTTCAAATGAAGAACTGCACTGCCTAATTAAGAGTTGATTTCATGATTATTTCCCATGGTGACTGAAAAACTTACAGAAATCAGGCAACCTAACCAAAGACATTAATTTTAGAGACTAAGAAACTGAGGCCCAGGAAAGTGAGGAATCAAAGACATACCTGCTAGTTGGTGTGTGAACTGTAGAACTGTATTTAAAGCTCAGATCTCTGGCCCTATACTAGTTTTCTCTCTTCTACATTATGTTGCCTTTAAAGTCACAAAAATAAAATCTTAAACATCCATAACATTTTTAAAAATCTCTTAATTAACCAAAATTCTGTTCTCTGCATCCCATTTCTTTCTTTTTTTTTTTTTTTTTAAGATGTGGGGTACAATTCAGGGTTAGGTATACAAATGGTCATTATGCAGGTACCCTTGTTGATGAGGTGTGCCCCTCCCTCTCCTGACAGTTTCCCTCAACTGTCAATCCCAACTTTCCTCCCCTGGCAATTTCCCACTACTGCCAATACCTTTTCTTATAGTATTATGATAATTGTTCAAGGTCCCATTTTTACGGGAGAAAAAAGTCATCATCTATTATCTTATTTTGTCCAAGAACCTGCTCCAAAAGGAAACCTTCCAGGATATGTATTGCTCTTGGTAAAGTTTCGTTCCTACTCCGTTTGCTTGCAGAATTATACTTGAAAAGCTTATTCTTAAATAATCCTGATAAAGCCATCAACATTTATCAATTACCAAGAAAGCATCACAATGTCTTTCCAGAATACAGTACCTTTTCTAAAGAAAGACTCCAATTTTTGAAATATGTTTGATAATAAGCAGACAACACTGATTATAATCTTTATCTCTCAATTAACCAGAGTATCTCATCATCTGACCATGCTCATTAACAAAGGTTTAATCTACTGCTAGCTCTACATGCTGATGAAAAGCAATTAATCAAAATTCTTTGCTTCTGGAAAGTAACCTCACCAATTGATATAGATGATAATTTTATTCACCTTTTAAGATTAATGCTCTTTGGATCTACATATGATGAAACAGTCTAATGGTTAAAAGCTAACTTTTTCCCCTATGGCTGCCCATTCGAGTGGAATACTTTCATCCCATTTTATAGATGAGAAAACTAAGGTTTAGAAAGATTAAAGAAGTTGCCCAAGTTTACATAGCTAGAAAGGCACAGAGTTAGAATTGGACAGTGCAACTCCGATGCCAGGAACTCTCTCGGAAAAGACAATAGCTTTCTTAGTCAAAATTTATCATGTGACAGTGTTTCCTTCATCTGTGAACAAAAGCTTTTTTAACTACAACTAGCAGTACATAGTACACAGTAAGGCATTTTCTTTCCAAAAGTACACTTAGGCTATAACAATAAATAAGATCACAGCCTAAGATATTCTTTAATTCTTATATCTCACATTATGAGAATTTCTGCACACTTGCTAGTTTGTACTATCTCTGCTACAAAATAGAGGATGCCTACCTCTCAGTATAATAAATGACATGGGAAAAATTGTAACCTGGTATAATCATGGTGGATTGAGGTTTAAAAGAGGGAAGCACGGACCTAAAAGGAGAGAACAAGGTCATCATATTCATGCTTGATTATGTATAAGACACCTCCTTATTGCCTCTCTAAGACTGAGGAGACAATGGTGTCTCCCTACTGCCTGGATCTTTAAACCAATTAAACTGTAAAGGTAAATCTCGCAAAGAGCCCCAAACAGTACAGATAATATTTAATTAATGTTGTGATTAGAAAATAAAAAACTCTTCTGACTCATGTTTGTCACTTCCTGACACATGAAAAGAATCTACCGCTACCGGGAGGGGAGGAGTTGACAGGGAGAAAAGCAACTCTTGGTTTTGTACTGTATCCTAAACCTACTTCCCCCATCCACATTTCATGAATCATTCCTGCTGGTTTAGTTTGCTGCTTTGGGGTTTCTGTTTTATAATCTCTCTGAATAGAATAAGAGCTTTTAAAGAGAAGAATCTATGTTTTTCTCAATTTTGTATACCCACTACCAAACACGGAATAACCACTCATAAAAATATTTGTTGAAAGAATCTTAACTGAAGAAAATCCCGTCATTTGTGACAAAATGGATGAACCGGGATGACATTATGTTAAAATAAGGCAGGCAAATATCTATGACCTCATTTACATGTGGAATCTTAAAAAGTTGAACTTACAGGAGAGAGTAGAATGGTGGTTCTAGGGCTGAGGGTGGGCGTGGGAATTGAGAAGAGACTGATCAAAAGGATATAAATTTCAGTTTGGAGGAACAATTCAAGACAACTACTGTACAACATGGTGACTACACTTAATAACAACGTATCAGTATACTTGAAGTTCTAAGAGAATAGATTTTAAGTATTTTCACCACAAAAAAAGTATGTGAAGTAAGACATATGTCAATTAGCTTGATTTAGCCAGTCCATAATGTATTCATACATCAAAACACATTATACACCACAAACATATAAATTTTTATTTGTCACTTAAAAATTAAGTAGATTTTTAAAACTAAAATAATAAAAAGCAATCTTAACTATATTAGCAACTCAAAGATGAGATAATTGAAGCAGAAATTAAACGTCCTTCAGAAATTAAATGTCCTCCAGAAATTAAAAGTCCTACCCAAGACAACATAACTATTACATGGCGGAATAGGGAAAAAAGTCAAATATTCCCAAAATAAACTTCAAAATGCAAAGGATTTCAACATGCTGAAATGAGACTGAGAGAAACCTGGCTTTTTAAGAGACTGAGTGTCTGGGTTCTGAAACTAAACCTGGGTTCAAATCCTATCACTTATTAGCTTTGTGGCCTTGGGACAATTAGTTTAAAACATTATACAGGATACTGCACCTTATAAACATTACCACCTATTAAACCTTATGATGCCAAAAATAAATGCAACAGGCACATCCAGAGAACAATAAGTGTTGGCTGAAGTTACCAGAAAAAATTGTAGATTCTACAGCTTGCTGTTTTATTTTATTTTCTTTGTGAGCTATATCAATTATACAGTACAACATGTAAAAGTTTAGTTTAAGGAATTTTAAAACAAGCACCCCATGAACTTCCTACTAAGGCCAAGAAATAGACTACCACAAAAGCTTTTCCACACTATGTCCCTCCCTAATTACAAACTTGGGAAATTTAATCCAAGTCTCAGTTCCCCACTGGTAAAAGTGAGATAATACCCACATAACAATAATTACCCCACAGGATGACTATAAAATGTTTACTGATCTATAGTAAATACTCAATGAGTGTTTTCTTACACACACATAAATACCAGAACAAAGATGTGGGGAGAGAAAGGATACAACAAGTCTGTAACCAAATGTTGAGCGGACATAAAACCATAGAGAAATACAGTGCACAGATAAAACTGGAAAGCTAAGTTGTTGTCATGTAGGAAATAGAATTAAAAAATTAAGAAGCAAATAACATGGGGGAAATTGAGAAAATTCACTCGGCAGTTTTGGGAGATAAGTCTCCATGGGGGTCTCTCCATTTTCTGCATGTCTTAAGAAGGGATGCACTGAATGCCTTTGTACCAATATTTTCAAGGATGTTTATACAGTGAACAATCCTGGAAGAGAGTGTCTCCCCAAGAGCAAAAGGCATACTTATTATCCATTACAATTTGTGAAAGTTGGGGATTTCTCTCTTGTAATACAACACTCTGCTATGCAGGTATCACTTGGAACTCTTCCCACGGCCCTGTGCAAACTGGGGCTCAGAGCTCTGATGCAAATGCTGCTTCTCCAGCTAATGATATAATGCATTATTTTTCATCTCTGACCACGTCATTGCAATGGCTTCTACCAGCACCCACCAAACTATGCCAAGTTAACTTGCTAGCCTTCAAGTAGGGTAAAATCTCAAACTCTTCACAATCCTTTACAGGCACTAGCACATAACCAATGTTTATTATAATTGAAAGATTTCACTTTCGCATTATAAGGAGGGTTTTTTTAAAAAAACAAGACTCAACCATATGCTACCGTCAAAAAGTGGCACTTTAAATATGAAAAAGAGAGGTTTAAGTAAATGGGTAGAAAAATATATACTATGGAAACAGTAGGCTCAAGAAGGCTGGAGAGGCTGAATATCAGAGCAGACTTCAAGATAAAGATTATTACCAGAGATAGAGATTTCATAATAAAAGATTGATTTGTCAAAACAACATAACAATCATAAGTTACATGTCTTATGACAGAGTTTCAAAATAAATGGGGCAAAATTTGACAGAAATAAGAGAGAAACAGACAATTCCACAGTCATACCCAGAAAGAGATGATTTTTAAAATGCTATTAAAACATGTTATAACTGATTAATATTTATGAAACACTACACCAAACAACAGCAAAATACACATTATTTTCAGGTATGAAAGATACGTTAATAAAGATGGCCCATATGCTGGCCCATAAAAACAAGGCTCAAGAAATTTCAAAGGATTAAAATCATAAGAGTATATTCATAGACCTCAAAAAGAAATTAAGTTACAAGTCAATAATAATAAGATATCTAGAATAATCCAGTACTGAAAATTAAACATACTTTTTAAGCAATCTATGGGTAAAACAAGAAATCACAAAGAAAATTGAAAACTATTTCAAACTAAATGATAAAAATATGACACATCAAAACCTGTGGAATGCAGCAGTGCTTAGAGAAAAATCTATACCTTTAAATGCTTGTATTAGAAAATAAGAAATGCCTAAAATCTAAGAACTAAGATTTCATTTCAAAAACTAGAAAAAGAAGGCCAAAGTAAGTGGAAGAAAAGTGTAAAAGAGCAGAAACCAAGGAGACAGTACAGACAAATACAGAAAATTATCAAAGTGGATTATTTGAAAAAATAACAAAATTGAAAAATCACTAATTAGACTGGCCTAGATAAAATGAACACATTAATAACCAGAAATTAAAGAGGAGCTATCACTACAGATCTTACAGACATTAGGAGGCTAACAAGAAACTCATAAACAACTTACACCAACAGTCCCCAACCTTTTGGCATCAGAAACTGGTTTCGTGGAAGACAATTTTTCCATGGATAGGTAGGTGGGGGGGGGGGGGG
>CAUYQG010089181.1:0-17180 GCA_963574415.1 Tarsius wallacei
CCTCGGCCTCCCAAAGTGCTAAGAATATAGGCATGAGCCACTGCTTCTGGCCCCTGTTTTTTTTTCTTTTCTTTTCTTCTTTTTGAATTGGAGTTTCACTCTGTCACCCAGGCTGGAGTGCAGTAGCACACTCACGGCCACCACAGCCTTGACCTGCTGGGCTCAGGTGATCCTCCAATCTCAGCCTTCCAAATAACTGGAACTACAGGCACATGCCACCATGTCCAGCTAATTTTTTTGATTTATTGTAAAAATGAGGTCTCGCCAAGTTGCCGGGTCTGGTCTCGAACATGTGGGCTCAGGTAGTTCTCTCACCTCGGCCTCCCAAAGTGCTGGGATTATAGGCGTGAGTCACCGGGCCTGGCCTGGCCCCTGTTTTCAATCATCATTGCAGAGAGAATCCGGAGGGCTGAGGATGGAGAAAGATGACAACTCCCCCTTCCCCATGGCTCTGGAGGACACGAGGGAAAACAGACTATGCTTCTTTGCCTCTTGACCCGTCTCTCAGTTCCCCCTTCCTTGCTCTCTACTCCTGGAAACATGCAGATAAAAAGCAGGGAGAGAGCCGGGCTCGGTGGCTCAGCCTGTAATCCCTCGCTTGGGGAGGCTGAGGTGAGTGGATTGCCTGAGCCCGCGGGTTCGAGACCCGCCTGGGCAACTTGGCGAGACCTCATCTCTACAATAAATCAAAAATTAGCCTGGCGTGGTAGCGCATGCTTGTAGTTCCAGCTACTTGGAAGGCTGAGGCAGAAGGATCGCCGGAGCCCAGCGGGTCGAGGCTGCGGTGGCTGGGAGCGGCCACTGCACTCCAGTCTGGGCAAGAGTGAGACTCCAACTCAAAAAAAAAAAAAAAAAAAAAGCAGGAAGAGGAAAAAGGGGAAAGGAACTGAGAAGGTGACAAAAAGAAAGAAAAAACAGTAACTGAGGACGGACAGTGAACAAAAGGTCAAGGAGACAGAAATAAGGAGGAAGACCAAGAAAACACAGAGAGAGGCGCCTGCTGGCCTAGTCTAGAGGTCCAGAGACTGTTCCCACCCTGGAGCAGCAGGGGCTCTGTCCAGCCTATTCTCCCCTAGGGCGGCATGTCCATTCCCCACTCCCCATCTCCATTCGCAGACAGGACTAGAAGGGTGAGAAGCAAGGGGGTGACGGACGAAAAGAGGACAGGCAGACCCAGGTCTCTGGGAGCCAGGCTCTCCTGGCTCCTGCCAGGAATGCCTGGAACTTAACAGCAGCAGATTACCGTGGGCATGCCGGGGTGAGGGGCCTTGGCTGCAAGGGGTTGCTGCCCCCCATTCCTAGGCAGCAAAGGCGAGGGCCCCATTCGCCTGCTCTCTTCCCCCTGCTGTAGGCCTGGCCAGACCCCCACTCCCACCCCCACACCTGCTGCAGATGCAGGAGCAGACTCTCATAAACTGAGCATCTGTGGCCAATTCTCAGCTCCCCACTGGCTTCCTTCTCCAGGAGACAGAAGCAGCAGAGGCAAGGGGAGAGACAGGGAGAGGCTGTAATCATAACCCAGCAGCCCCCAGATATGCCAGTGAGCTCAGTTCTCACATCTCTTCCCGCCTCCCTGGCTCATAACCAAATGAGCAACCACGGTTTCACTGAGAGGCGGCTGGAGGGTACTGAGCTAGCATCACTCGCCCAGCCTGGGAGGGGGCATCGCGTTAAACATGCACCTGTTTCCAGAGGCAGCACGAAGCAGAAAGAACTTGTAAAGGGGCCCAGACTGCAAGCAGAAAGATAATCATTTGATAGGGTTAAAATGAAAGGTCCAAGTCGAGGTTGCTTATGAAATTGAAAGGGGGTGGAGAAAAATGGGGAGGAGAGACCAGAAATGAGAAGGAAAAAAGACAAAGAAAAGGGGAAATGCACACACTACAGTAGACAAAGGAGAGAAGCTGTACAAAATACAGCTGCACCAAGAGAGCCAGGAGCGGAGAGGAGACACAGAAGGGAGCTGGCCCTGGAAACAAGACAGTCCAGATGCAGAGGGGGCAGGAAGACTGAGGAACCCATGAGACAGGAGAAAGATCTGCCCTTCATCGACTCTGGCCTGTCCATGACTTTGAGCAGACCTTGGGGCTTCTTCAATCCAGCCACCACTCCCCCAGCTGAACACCAGGCTGGGCGGCACCCCTGTGGCTGCCTGCTCTCGCCTTATCTCCCCTCCCCCAACACATGCATGGGTCACTGTCAAGGCTGGGGCAGCACCTTAGCATGACCAGGCAGGAAAGGGCTCTCCTCTGCACTCAGGACTGGAGTTCTCCCCACCAGCTCAAGCTTCTTTCCAGAGGGCAGAGGCTGGGTGGGCGCGGTGGCTCAGGAATGTAATCCCCGAACTTTGGGAGGTTGAGGTGGGAGGATCACTTGAGCCCAGAAGTTGTGCCATGATGTGGCTGTGCACTCCAGCCTGGGCAACTGAGGCAAGACCATCTAAACCAAAAAACAAAACGAAGGGCAGAGGCTGCCTGAGGGCTGCTGGCTCTCACATGGGGCGACTTGGAGCTTTGTGCTCAAAGCGAGTCCCAGGAAGGGGACACTCCTGCACCAGAACCCCCGCACCCCACGCCAGCACATCACTGCTTTCACTAGCTCTGCAGCCCTGCAGTGAAGACAAAAGGAGAGGAAAAACTGTCCCATTGTGGATCTTTCCAGGGAACTGGGAGGAGAGTTCCGAGCAGTGATGAAATCGAGCAGTGACTGCTTGAGCCTCGAACTTCTGGGCTCAAGCGATCCTCCCACCTCAGCCTCCCCAAGTGCTGGGATCACATCCCTGAGCCACCGTGCTCGCCCAGCCTCTGCCCTCTGGAAAGAAGCTTGAGCTGGTGGGGAGAGCTTTGGGACCGAGTGCAGAGATGAGCTCCTCTGCGTGTGTGCCAGGCAGGCATACCCCCTCCCTGCGGGGACACACAAACCAAGACATGGTTGTTTAGGGGCGGGAGTGTGGGTGTCAAAAAAAAAAAACCCGGAGCTGCGCTTCCCAGTGGGCCTGAGAGAGACCAAGTGGCACGATGGTGAGAGAACTCGAAAGAGGGGGAAAGCGAAGAGAGCAGGCAGTCCCAGGCTTCAGAGAGAAGAAATAAATAATGTCCAGAAGGGTCTGGCTCTGAAGTGGACCAAATGGCTCTCCTGTCCCATGTTTACGAGGTCATGGACCATTAAGCCAGCCAACCTACAGATGTCTTCATAAGACTTTACGAGATTAGGCTGGGGAGACCCTATAACTCAGCAGCAGGAAAGGAAAACAGGAGGGAGAATTGCCGATGAGAGACGGGAGGCTTCAGGGGTCCAGCTCAGCGGGGGGACGTCTGGGTCCAGGGACCCCACCCCTTTCCTCACCTCCCATTCTTCTGCAAGAATTTCTGTTAAATCTGGACTTGCTTCAGGCTTACACTACCCAACACGATCTTATCTACAGACTTTCCCCCTCCTAATCCCACTTCCAACTGGCCCTACATCATGTTCCTGGCCCATAGCATTCAGTCGTCAGAGACCATTTATTTGGTTATTTGTGAATCAAATCAGAAAAATACAAAGCTTATTTGCAAATTCTCATATTTCCACACTTTAGATTGCTTGATGTGGTTTTCCATACATTCTAAGAACCATAAGCCCACTTTTCCAGGGGTTCTTGAAGGCCGATTTTTTTTTTGAGTCAGAGTCTCACTCTGTTGCCCAGGCTTGAGTGCAGTGGCATGCTCACAGCCACCACAGCCTCGCCCTCCCTCAGGTGATCCTTTCGCCTCAGTCTCTTGAGTAGTTGGGACTACAGGTGTGTGCCACAACGCCCAGCTTTTTGTTTATGTAGAGACAAGGTCTTGCTACATTGCCCAGACTGATCTTGAACTCCTGGGCTCAAGCAGTCCTCTCTCCTCGGCCTCCCAAAGTGCTGGGATTATAGGAGTGAGCCACCGCGCCCTGCCCTTGAAAGCTAATGTTCATTCTCTGATCATTAAGAGCAGAGAAGTGTGGAAACTGGGAAGGCTGCAAACTGGACCAGTTCAGGAGAGTCGGACATGGGGTACACATTCCCTTATTCCTGCAGGCTCACGCCACCCTGTGGTCATTTGTAGGAAGTCAGAGCCTGACCATCCTTAGAAAGGAAGCCCCCATTCTTCCAGTCTCGCTGCTCCAGGGCCCAAGTTAAAGAATGGATGTAAGACCCAGATCTTCAAACTACCACTCGGGATCCGTATTTGAAAAGCAACCATTTATTAGAACCAATACAAGAGTATGAAAAGAGGGCAAAGAGGAGGGTGGGGGAGGGGGAGAATGAGGTCTGCATCAGATGTCAGTTATGGAAACACATAAATGCCTACTTTAAACATTTACATTGAAAGAGTGAACATATATATAGATCACTTATCCTTTAAAAAATCAAAAGCAGACATGTTTGGCTGAAATAAAACCAAGAAACACAACCAAAACTCCCCCACAAACCTAAATGTCCATAGAGAATTCAATTTATTTCCATTCAGAAATCTGGCTACAAAGTGTGACTTTGTTCGCTACTTAGGACGGTGAGTGCTGAAAGAAACCCAGCTCGAGCTTCTTAGAGCCCATCCTGTGGGCAGTGGGGGGAAGGCCAGTGGGCCATGGTGAGCCAATGCCGGCTGCTGGGCCGGACATCAGACTGTGCCCCCTCCACCCTCCACAGAATTATGGGGTACCGCCAGTGCCAGTGAACAGTGGGAACACAGTCCGCCAAACACAGAGAACCAGAATGTGGACCACAGGGGCCAGGACCTTGTGCTTTTTCATGGATTACAAATCCAGGGCCCAGGAGAGGAAAAGGAGAGAGAGCCCTATTAGGAAAGGAGCTGGCGGTGCCCCTGAATGAGATGGGAAGAGTAAGGCTCTTGGGCCCACACCTGGAAAAATAGAAACCATGTCCAACGTTTTCTCAAACCAGAGGGGAAAAGGTACAGTCAGGTTTAGACTGTAGACACAGAGAAAGAGATGACAGATGCTGAATACAGTGAATCGGATGTAGTTTCAAGAATCAATGCCCAATTCTGAGTGTTACACACATTTCCAGAAAATAAATCCCATGTAACTCTTTTTTTTGGTGGGAGACAAGGTGGTGGTCACGTTTATTGAACCAGCTAGTCTCTGTGAGGAAGCAGAGGCCCAGGTACAGCTATCACAGAGGGGTGGGGACCGCGATGTCCTGGGATCATTTGGGTAGTGACAAGCAATGACATAAATGAAAACGATTGAGGACCGCTTTGCCCCCAAGACAGTCTGAGTCTGCTCCAAGGTCATGGGGAATGGGCCCTTACATCCCAACCTGCAAAGAAACAAGCATGGCATCCCTGCCTCATGATCCCTGGATCCAGTGCTGCCGGGCCTAAGACAGCTTCTCTATGTGAATGCCAAGACAGAATACACTAAGTGCCTTCCCCCTGAACATCCCAAGTCAGTCTGGACTAGTAAGATTCCAACATTCACGAAAACACTGTCAACATCTGAACTAGCAGCTTTGATGAGGGGTGGGGGCAGAGAATTTGCCGAGGACACTAAGTAGTTCCAATCTTGAGGACTAAAGCCTGCATCAGGCTTCAACTTCGGCTCAAAGCGTCCTCTGCAGAGGACCTGAAAGTATTCCACCAACTTTGATTTACAATGCCTCACAACACCCCTGTGAGGTAGGTCAGTATTATCACCCCATTTGACAGATGGGGAACTGAGGCATTGAAAGAAGTGACTTGCCCAAGGTCAGCCATTATGAATTGGTTGAGGAGGCTGGCACACAGTTAGCATCCACTCCACTCCTGTCCCACTTCCCAGAGCGTTTTACCTCCTACGGTGCACTTGGGAGCAAAGGTCCACCTCCCTCTGCAACCAGATGAACTCAGTCAAGTCCCAAGTATAACCTGAGGGCCTACTATTTATCTAGCAAAACATGATTCCCTTGGAGAAACAAACTACTTCTCAAAGTCATGTGTCATGGATGCTTTGAAAATAACACTCCATTTTAAAGCATAAATTATCTTGTAAAGAAATATTTTATCCTAAGCGGTGAAGGAACAAGTGATGCTGGTTTCTTAAAGTTTTGTATTGAGGGACTCAGATGCCTACATTCAAGCACGAACAAAAAAAGCCATTTCCTCAGTGATGGGCTTGGTCGTGCTCTTGAAGAGCTGCAGGGTTGGCAGCACAGGACTCCTGGCACCACCACCCTCCTGCTACGCCCTGTTCCTCCTCACAAAATCCAGAGGGCAGCATCTTTCCAGCCTTTCTGCCTCAGCTCAACCTTGAGAGTTGCACATCTTTACCAACAGCTCAAGATTAAGGATTTAAACAGTGACCCCGCTTTTCTATTCTGGGAGAAGGGATGAAATATTCTCTATAACTAGTCACAGAGACTCTGGTAATATTCTTTCCTCCTGTCGGAGACATAATTCTTAAAAAAAGAAAAAAATACTTGATGTCTTCTTCCCACATTGGATTCACTCTGGATTCTGGTAGAAATCGTTATGTCTCTTATTCTAAAACAGAGAGACACAGGACAGACACCAATCCCATAGCCAGCTCTGGCTTAGAATCAAATCCTAAAGCTACGGGAAACTGGAAAACATTGACTTGAGCCTTAAGAGTGCTGTGACCAGGCTGGGCTTGGTGGCTCAGCCTGTAATCCCAGCACTTTGGGAGGCCGAGGCGAGTGGATTGCCTGAGCCCACAGGTTCGAGACCCACCTGGGCAACTTGGTGAGACCTCGTCTCAACAATAAACCAAAAATTAGCCGGGCATGGTAGCACGCACCTGTAGTTCCAACTACTTGGAAGGCTGAGGCGGAAAGATCGCAGGAGCCCAGCAGGTCAAGGCTGCGGTGGCAGGGAGCTTATCACTGCACTCCAGTCTGGGTGACAGAGTGAGACAAAAAAAAAAAAAAAAAAGGAATGCTGTGACCTGATCAAACTTTTTATGTTCTCAGGTGTTTTCCAAGAATTTCTAGGCACAACACCTCGCCTTTCTCCCTTCCTCCCCTCACGGCAGCCAGTGCAGCAGGACCCTATGTGCAGCAGAAACCCAAGATGACTAGTCAATACACACAGTAACGTGTTCACCAGGGATACTCCAGTTCCAAGAGCCATCCCAGCCCTAAGTGTAAATGTTCTTGCACTGATTGCTGATCACACTGGACAAGTACAGGTGGTGAGAAAGTTCAAGAGTGATCTTTCAGCAATGAGAGGTTTTGTCTGTTTGAAATTCCTAAGAAAAATTCCGTAAAAAATGGTTGACAAACTGGCCGCTTGGCCATAGGTCAGTCGTTGGGTCACATCTGCCAATGCCAGGGGACATCACAAAAAAACAGAGAATGACGAGATAAAAAGTTCATTGCATTCAATTTGGCCTAATTTCTTGATAATGTTTCCTATTAGATTTTCCGATTAATACTGATGGCTCTTACCTAGGCTGTGATAATTAGGTTTTGATCTATTGTGACATTAATGATCACAATCAGTTGACTTTGAAATTGTCTTAATTAATGGCTCTTTCCTCAGCAGCTTTTGCCTCCAGTGCAGGATCTGTCCCCTCCCCCAGCGCCTTGTTTTAACTCCTTCTCTTACAGACCTCAGAGCACTGGAGGATCACTTTCTTTCCATAAAACAAGACTTGAAACTGTTTCAAAACATTTCTCTGCCAGAGGAGCCATACAAGATGTTAGGTGAAATGAGGATCAGGATGAAAAGGCAAGAGGACAAAGCTATCAATGAATAGGGACAAATGCCATCTTAGAAAACAACCGAAGTCAAGCATGATGTTAAAAGTGGCAACAAGTTGAAGTCACTCTAAAAAGACAAGATGAGGTAGATTAAAATTCAAGAAATTCATCGCAAGCAAAAAGAAAGTAGAATTGTTGTTATGAAACTATCTAAAAACATGGTAACTTTCCAAAACAGTTACTCTAATTCCTGGGAATTTTGACTTCCAAAGCTAGACAATTCTCAATTATCCAAGCAGAAAAAAAATCTTTTTCTTGTGGTCACACTGGTCAGAACTGAGAACTTTCTTATGAGCAGACTGTTTCTTAACCTGGCTAGGCTTCACCCTAGACCTCCCTAGACAAAAAATGTGAGACTCAGATTTCACACAAGTTATATATGTATTTCTGGGAGAGGTTTTCACATAATTGACACAATTCCCTGCTTAGAAATCACTCTCTTGCAGTACTGCATAAAGCTACACTGCTCAGAGTAGATGCTCGGGCATTAAAAGATGTGCCCCAAGCTTTGTTCCCCCCTCACAAATCTCTTGCCGTTGCAAAGTATGTCCCCGCTTTAGGCTTAAAGCCAGCCTCATGTTCATTCCTCCAAAAGGGATGAGAAACTGAAAAAGGTTTGAGCAACTCTGGTAAAATGTCCATGAAGAATAAATGTTACAGAACTTACAATAATGTAACACACAACTGAATGTGCAACATAGTTAATATCGTTCATAAGGATTAACGCCACCACTGAAAACTTTGGCAGAGTGTCTTGGCAGAGAGTCTAAACCAAGGACCAAAACCAGGAGTTTTCAATCCCAATTTACCTGTTTTCTCTCTCAGAAATATCAACATTTCTAACCCCCAGCTGTATTTACTTCCTGAAATTAAACAAGTCCTTGTTGTATCCTATGGTGTTTGCTTAGTTCATCCTAGGTCTTTCCCATATAAACCAAAATTAGCATCACCTCCTATTCTGGGCCAGTTTGCCTCTGCCCCCAAGTCAGAAATCTGTACGTTTGTAGCATTTATTACACCAGACTATTAACAGTCAGTTCATCCTACACCAGTATAAAAGTTCTTTGAGGGCAGAGATGGCCTTTTTTTGAACTTCGTATCCCCTGGCTAAAAAATGTCTTTTGAACGAAACCAAAGTTGATGTACACTCACGTGGCTGGAATTTGGAGAATTTAACACCAGGCAGGCAAAAGGGTACCCAGTTCAAAGCACATGCTTTTTGGGTGTGAGGCTGGTCACATCTCTATTTTTGAAACATAATTTTTATGATTAGCGTGAAGCCAGCATGAAATAATACACAGGTTCCAGACCTTTCCTCTTTGCTTTGCCACAGACATGCTTGGTGGTCTGACTACAAAGGTACAACCCTCAACACTCTAATTTTTGCTCTAAAAATCTCAACCAAAAGGATGGGGTCATGGGTACAAAATGAGCTTTTCCTTTAGCCTAACTTATGAAAAAGTTTCCTCATTTCAAACCTAATGGGGTTCTCACACCATTGCAAAGTAGTATTTTACACCCTCAAACTCAAGCCGTTAAAGGTAGAGACAACTGCTTCCCCAACCCAAACACAAACCCCTCTGATCCCTCACTGTACCTTAGGCAAGCTGGGCTAAACCACAGAGCCAACAAAACCTCAAGACGAACATCCCCCAAACCCTCCCCAGTGCTCTGTGCCCTGGCCCATACATAAGAACAGACTGCAGGGTGGCTACAAAACAGGAGTGAAGAATGAGAAATGCCTGAGCAGCTGGGAGAGGACCAGCCTTTCATCAACAACAAAAAGCAGTATGCAGTAGACCGGAGACAGCCAAGGCCATCTCGACTTCTCCAAGTGTCAGGAGCACCAAAGGTCCAGATGCCCCCTAGAGCAGACATAAACAGAACTGCTGTGTGACAGAGAAAAAGACAATATGGTCCTCCTTAGTTTAAAATGGGCACTTCCATTTTCAACTTTCCCAACAGTTGACCCTGAGGGTCATCTACCCCCCTGCCCCCACCCCCAGCTGGGGGTTTAGAAGAGCTGCTAAGCTGGCCATGGTAGACTCCTGGGCAAACCCTGCTAAACACTATAGAAAGGGAAACCATTTAATGCTAATTATGGGAAGAAATTCAGCATTAGAAAGCTGTTTTGAAAAAGGACTAAACTCGGGGAAAATAGACTTCGAGCACCAGAGACCCAGGCACTCAAGAGTGCTTGGCCCATAGCTATTGACTCTGTGGAGGGGAGAAAGCTCCACGGAACAAATTTCAGTTTGAGGCTGCAACTCTTCTGGAGCAAGGACAGCTAGTCAGCACTGACCAACGCTGAAGACAGGCATCCATTTCCTTCAGCAGAGGCTGAAATTAGCATTGGCCTCTGGTTCTCCATACTCTTTGAGAACCACCTGCAGCAGGCAGGGAGAGAACACAAGTTTTGGCAGTACAAGACCAAGATTCAATAAACTGGACAGAAAAAGGTGGAGTGAAGAGTATTAATGGTGTGGTAAGTAGATGATACTGGGGTTGTTTTGGTAAAAAAAAAAAAAAAAAAAATCAGATTTTGATGAATGTTTTAAATATTACCTATAACCACAGTAAGCACGTGTCCCAGGTTTCTCAGGACAAATCACAGTACCAAGTACTGTGATCTTCGTTGACGTGCTAGACTTTTGGTTTTAGAAATACGGTCACTGCAGTTTGCATGCTCATTGCTATTGGGAGGCATTTGCTGGCTACTTAGGTAGGCTGTCATTTTCTCCAGGTACAAATCGAGAGACCCAGATCACCTACTTAGGAGCACTGACCTATTTTTTTGTCTTATTCTTGTCTATCCTAACTGATATCCTTGACTACCTGTATGACAAATCTGTTTCCTGACCATCCTTTCTTTCAGATGCTCATCAGATTAACTACAAACAATAGTTAATTACCCAGCTCTTGATTTAGGCTTTAATTCCTTCAGAGAGCAAAAAAACATGGAAACAAAGCTCCCACCCACTTGAGGTATGGGTTAGGAGCTCTCCTCCAATCACATTACTATTCAGAAGGATTTTCCTAGCTGACTTAAACCAAAAGCTTTATTGTTCCAGTCTGTCATGTCACTGTAGCAACAGCTGTCTTCTCAATTGTGCAGTATAATTTTTGACATAATTTCTACAAGCACATAGGATTCAATCAGCAGCTGAGCAGGGAAGCAATGTTAACAAATGCTATGAATGGGTATATGATTTGCATATTATTTGGCTCATCTGTGGACTAGAGCAATCTATCCACTCCCCTCATCACCCTGAATAATCTAGAAATGGTTGAATGCTCCTGGCCAGACAGCTCTATGTTTTAAAAATCAAAAGCAACAAAAGCAGCCTCATGGCTAGTGAATTCTAGAATTAAGGCTATTTCAAGCATTTATTCTTATCTCCTCAGCTTTGGGGCTGGGATAAGGATGCTCAAAACCCTGCAATTTCCTTACTTATAGTCCTGATTCTCTAGCCCCCCTTAATTGCAAGAAGAAAAACATAAAGAGAAGCAGGGCATTTCTTGGGGGACAAAGACAGAAGGATATGATCAGAAAAACCTCTCAATATAATGACAGAGCAAGAAGAAACCAAAAGGAAAACATTTTGCTGTGTAGAGAGAGAAGGTTGTGTCAACATGCCAATGCCAGGGCCTGTTACTTTTTGAGGTGGTAGTCTCTGATGAAAATGCATTTTTAGAAATAACAACTAAAAGTTTGAAAGTGGAAAAAAGGGCAGAGCATTAATACCACAGAGACTCTTGATGGTAAATCTATGAGTCAAGAAAGCAGGAGACTTATAACTGCTATGCATACTGAAAATTTATACTGTGGCCAACGGCTCACCTCCAAAAATTCCCCACTGAAAATAATGGCATGGAAGGGAAACTTGGGTCCACCGAGAAGTGAGGGTCAGGTTTGAAGCCTCTTTGGTAACAGGAATGCTTTGGGAGGCCACAAAAGTTGGCAGGGTTGGAGGGTGCCTAGCACCTTGGCACAAGCAGCACCAGGCAATCACTCACACCTACATAAATATACAGTCTAAATGTGAGGAGAAAAGAAAGAACACATACATACCATATGTGATAATGAAGACAACTGTATCCTACCCTACCCCATCATCCTCATGTACTACAGCTAAAAATCTCCACAGTTAACAATCTTGTCATTTTAGGACAAATTGACACCACCTTGCATTGCTAAGCAGGCATTGCTAAGAACCAGGCCAACTGTCCTGGGACTAAAAAGAGTGCCTTGACAAATTTCAGTGTGAAATTTCAAGTCCTCCAAAGGACGGAATTATTCTGGAAGGATGAGTGAGGAGGAACAGCACAGGGTGGCCCAGCAGACCACATCAGAAACCCTGTATTCTCCTGGGTAGAGCTGAATGAGCTTGGGAAAGCCCCGACAGGCAGTTGCTACTGGCTTTTTAAAAGATGGGCAACATCCTTTCCATCCTAACATGTCAAAACAAAGGGCAGCTGGGTCATCAACATGTTCTAAGAACATAAGCAAGAAACCAAAATTCACATCATTGTAACAAAATCCCCCAATCTAAAAAGCGACCAACCCTGAAAAGATCAAGACTCTAAGTTAAAACTCATCTTGAGGTCACAGGGAAGCAGAAGGAAGAGATCAGGGCAAAGGAAAAAACTGTGGGAATTACACAGTATGTAAATACCTGGTCTTCACAGAGACACTTATCATGAATCAGACCATCAGTTATGTTACAAGAGAACCAATACCAACATTTCTCCTGTGGAGCACAGTGATAAGCACATTTTTTATGGATGTGTTTAGGATAGAAAGGGGTGGGTAAAAGGGAGAGGAGGCAGGGAGGCGAATGTATTATGTACAAAGAGAAATCACAAAGACCACCCCCTCCTTTAGCTCTTTGCTGTTTCTTTCTCTTTGTTTTCCGCATCCTCAGGATATGCATGCCACGTCAGTCTCTCTTCATAAAATGCTATCACAATTTGCGGACATTTCACATTTGCTTCTTTTGCAAGAACCAGGTCTGCTTCATCTGTGTCTTTCCTGGTGAGAAAAAATATGAGACTTAAAAGGAGACAGGCGTGAAACAATCTTCCACATGTAGATTTATGCCATTATATGGATTTAACTGACTTGATTTTCTCCTTGTCTTAATTTCAAGGTGAAAAGGACCCAAACAGTCAATATTTTAAGGAGAAATTTAAGTAAATGAATTAGTGAATAACTACTATATCATACAGAAATAGATGCTTGCAGCTAGAACTTAGATGTGAAACATGGTAGGCTCAGTTAAAAAGACTAAATAATAAATTATATTAATTCTGCTTCCATAATTTTTATTTGTGAATATAAGCATGTGAATGAACCCAATCAACCCTAAATTCAGCTCTATTAATTAACTATACATAAATCGATCAATTCAACCTCAGTATCATCTAAATAAAGGGGTTCCTCCTCAGCCTGTGGTCTTTCAAATACTAATTACCCTTTTGGTCAGAACTGTAGATTGGAACAAAAGAAAATAAAAATTTAGCTACAAGTTTCAAGTACCCAAGTTACACAGCCACTATTACCAAGTACAACAACAAAAAAAATCTAGCAACAGGGCTCCTTAACTATGATTTCAAATCAAGAAAAAAATAATTAATTAAAAACTTCCTCAGATGTGGACAAAGATAACTACCACCTTTTCTAGAAAGCTGAGTAGTTTAATTTGGAGGTAAGTATTATTGGTGAGAAGAGAGGGAAAGCACACAGCTTAGAGCTGACAGTCAAATTTAGACAATGGTGGAAAAAGCTAATTACAATGTGAATGTAAATCCTAAGTAACACATATTGCTGAGTAGGAAAAAGCAGTCAATACAGCTTCTTCTGACAGAGTACAGTGGTTCATCAAACATAGACTTATGGGTAATTTGCCAGCAGCATTCTGATAGAATAAAATATGATTACACAACTTGTAATTAGCTTCCTTAGTGACACTGTAGCACAAACCCTCTGTGTATCACAAGCCCAAAATACTTAGAAGCAGAGAGGCAGTGAGGGCCACACCATAAATCACCCTGCTTTTGAGAAACCAAATTGAGGAGTACTTGGCCTTCATCTAAGACCCATTCTCTCTACCGGATGAGATAACCTGTGCTTTGGCCAATATTAGCATTAATGCTTTCTGTTGAGATGATCTGTCCCTTTTTGACACTACTCAGTGATCCTGGCCCTCGATGATGGCAGAAAGTCTCACTCAATTCCTGTCACAGCCTTACAGCCAAAAATTTAGAACTGAGTAAACAAATGGTTAGGGTCATGTTTATATGTTCTTTACCTTTTTTCTGACATATGGGCTACTATGATGTGGTTTAGTATCAAAGCTTGAAATGTCTTAAATCCATTCTAAATGACAATTCCCATTTAATATCGATAATTGGTATCAGTTAAGGACCTTTGATATTCAAAATTCTTAGCTTTGAAATTCTCAAGTCTTGCTACCCTATCTTCCATACAATTCAAGTCACTGGCTAAGAAACACAATTATAAAGTGAGGCCAAATCTTGCTCACCATTTCATTAAGAACATTAAATCACCACAGGAATCTGTTGCCCCAATGATCTTTTCTGGTTCCAGTCCTCTCTCAAAGCCCCGAGCGATATCATTGCTCTGCTATAAATAGAAGATGAAGACAGGTTACAGCTTGTAGAAAGAGTAAAAAAATGCCCTGTTTCTAGGCTCAACAAAGCACAATATAAGTTAATATCACCTGATACCATTTGTCACCAATTCAGAAAAATTCTTTGAACTTAAGAAATATAACATATGCCAGGCACGATAGCTCAAGCCTGTAATCCCAGCACTCTGGAAGGCCAAGGCGAGAGGATTGCCTGAGTCCAGGGGTTTGAGACCTGCCTGGGCAACTTGGTGAGACCTCATCTCTACAATAAATTAAAAAATTAGCCAGGTGTGGTGGCGCGGAAGGCCGAGGCTACTTGATCGCCTGAGCCCAGCACGTTGAGCTGCGGTGACTGTGAGCATGCCATTGCACTCTAGCCTGGGCGACAGAGTGAGACTCCAACTCAAAATAAATAAATAAATAAATAAATAAATAACACAATACTAGGTCAGCTAGTGACAGTGATTCTGAGAGATATTTTTGCAAGGTTGCTCCTGCTGGAATTCCTTTAAAAGATCAGAAATGAACCCTAAAACTCTTTAATGCCCTGTAATATTCTGGAGTCACCACAAAGGAATTCCTTTAATCCCACTCACCCTGAATCTCTTTAATATTAAAAATAAGCTTCTGAAATGATAAAGAAGTCCATGTTTACCCTAACTAATCCTTCTTTTGTTTTATAAACTTCAAATATACCACCTCTCTCACGCTTCATCTTTTTTAGACTTACTGGTTAGACCCTAACACTAACCAGCAATTTTAATACACTTCATAGTCATCTACATGTATGAAAGAACAGAGGTAAGATCATGAAAGGCCAATGCTGTTAAAAAGCAAATTTCAGAGATCCCCAACACCAATGTCTATGCAGTTGGCTGGGGAGGAGGCTCTGGTCCGTACCCATCTCCTCTGGGTGTGGATAAGCTGTTAGCATTAGAAGGCAGAACAGGACTGTGATTAAAAAACCCCAACTGGTAGCTCATGAGTACTGAAATCTGGTCTAAAGGCAATCATACAATCTAGACAAGGAGCACAAGGTCTGATTCTGGTAATGAAACTGGTAAGAGCAAAAACGTAAAATTTTATACAAACCAGGTAATTAAAAAAAACTTCACTATGGAAGAGAATACAAGCTTCTCTAGTGGCAACACAACAAAAGATTTAGAAAGACTATCCAAATGAATGAAATCTCTGGTGTCTGATTTTCATAATGAAATCTCTTTGATCTGCTATTCACCTTGCTTTCCTCTGAGAGATACAAAGCATTCAGGGTCCAGGTGGCCCCCAAAGATATCAAAACACACAATAGGAAGGAAATTCCATGCATGGATCAAGGGGAGATACTGACTTTTAAAATCATGGCCTCTTTTGGGGGTGCTTAAGGGAAAGAAGTTCCCAGATGTGCACACAGCTGCTCACAGCTGGAACACTGGCGCATGTACTGAGTTGTAAATCATAGCTGGCGGCAGAAAACAGTTTGCTATATGGGGAGGGAAGGAGGGATGAATGGAAGAAAAATGTTCAAGCTGCTGAAAAGGAGTTGAGGCGAGGAAAATTCTAAAATCATCACACAGGCAGTAATCTTAAATCAGGCATAATGCCGACTAACAAATTTCTTCTACAGTGATCTAAAGAAAGAAACACAATCCCCTCCTGTACCTTTAGAACAGACAATCACCTATCTTCCCAGCTGCCTACCTGACGGCAGCCAGTACTGCTGAGAATGCTATCAGGGGCCCCAGATGAACACTGTCATGTAAGGGACGTGTGGGGGTTGTTTTCAAGGACGGCAGCTCAGAACCTGGCCTAGGAACACAACTCTCTGCACCGGCCAGTGGCTCTAAGCCAGATTATTCAGAATGCTCCTTTTTAAAAGAACAGGAACCCCAGATTGTAGAAATACACACTTTCAGTCACAAATGGTTAGTAAGAAGTCTTATGCGGCTTTATTTTTGTTCTCTTCACTTGGTTAGAAAATGTATCAAATGATAAAAGCCAGCATACAAAAGACTAATAAAAAAGGAAAAATAAAACCAAGTCCCAGCTTCTTTAAGAAGGGAAAGCAGTCAGGCATGGTGGCACATGCCTATAATCTCAGCACTCTGGGAGGCAGAGGCGAGAGGACTGCCTGAGTCCAGGGGTTTGTGACCAGCCTGGGCAAATTGGCAAGATCTCATCTCTACAATAAATCAAAAAATCAGCTAGGTGTGGTGGTGTGTGTCTGTGATTCCAGCTCCTTGGAAGGCTGAAGCAGAAGAATCGTCTGAGCCCAGCAGTTCAAGGCTGCAGTGGTCATTGCATTCCAGCCTGGGCGACAGTCAGAGTCAGACTTTGACTCAAAAAAACAAAAAGGGAAAGCATTCTCAGATCTTTTATTAGTTTATTAATAAAGTATATCATCATGAGATACAGACATCACTAGGATAGGATAGTTTTTAAATATAAGCTCGTAGCCGGGCTCGGTGGCTCAGCCTGTAATCCCGTGCCTTGGGAGGCTGAGGTGAGTGGATTGCCTGAGCCCGCAGGTTCAAGACCCGCCTGGGCCACTTGGTGAGACCTCATCTCTACAATAAATCAAAAAATCAGCCGGGCGTGGTAGCACGTGCCTGTAGTTCCAGCTACTTGGAAGGCTGAGGCGGAAGGATCGCTGGAGCCCAGGAGGTCGAGGCTGCGGTGGCCGGGAGCGGCCACTGCACTCCAGTCTGGGCGACAGAGTGAGACTCCACCTCAACAAAAAACAAAAAAAAACCCAAAAGGCATTTGGGGCTGGGTATAGTGGCTCATATCTGTAA
>CAUYQG010089183.1:0-12064 GCA_963574415.1 Tarsius wallacei
AGCATTGTTCACAATAGCAAGAACCTGGAAGCAACCTTGCTGTCCATCAAAAGAGGACTGGATTAAAAAAATGTGGTACATATACACAATGGAATACTACGCAGCCATAAGAAAGAACAAAATCATGAATTTTGCAGAAACCTGGATGGAACTGGAGTCTATAATACTGAGTGACCTCTCACAGAAACAAAAAACTGAGTATCACATGTTGTCACTCATATAGTAGACCTTGATCATCCAACGTATTACCACAAGAAAATGACTGACAGTGGTGGGAAACTATGGAGGGGAGAGGGGTAGGGTGATGGGATTAATGGTAGTAAATATCTGTCTGGGGACGAGGAGACACTTCCTATCAACAAGGGTGCCTGAACGAGGCATATTTTTACACCTAATCCTTAACTGTACCCCACAATATCATAATAAAAAAAATTGAATAAAAAAAAAATTTCCTCCATGTCTTAATAGTTCATTTCTTTTTATCAGTGTAATATAGTATTCCATTCTCTGCATGTACCAAAGGATATTTATCCATTCACCTACTAAAGAACATCTTGGTTGTTTCAAGTTTTGTCAATGACCAATAAAGCTGCTATAAACATCTATGCGTAGGTTTTGGTGTGGACATAAGTTTTCATCTCCTTTGGGAAATATCAAGGGCCATGATTGTTGGCTCATGTGGTACGAGTCTTGTTTAATCTTGTAAGAGTTGCTAAACCTTCCCACCTGCAATGCATAACTATTTCTATTGCTCACCATTCTTGCCAGCCTCTGGTGTTGGTCAGTGTTCCGGCTTTTGACCATTCTAATAGGAGTGTAGTATCATCTCACTTTTGTTTGAATCTACCTTTTTCTCATGACATTGGCTGGAGAATATCTTTTCAGATGCTTATTTGCCATTTGTATGTCTTCCTTGGCAAGAATTTTTGTGTGTTCACCAAAGTGGAAGCAGGTCATGATGAAGGTCTTTATCCTTGTTTTCATGTTGAGTAGGCTGAGGAAGAGGAACAAGAAGGGGGGTTGGTCATATTGTCTCAGGTGTGGCAGAGGTAAAAGATGGCGAGGAGGTGGAAAGGAAAGCAGGAAAGGTAGGTACACCCTGTGCAACTTTGATTTTTAAAAAAATCTACTTCTAAGTGGACCCGTGAAGTTCAGACCCATGTTACTCAAGAGTCCACTATGCAATCCTCTCTCCCTCATTCATAGGGGATTTGTTCCAGGACCTCTGTGTGTACCGAAATCACAAGTGACCTTATATAAAATGACACAGAGCTTGCATATAACCTACACATGCCCTCCCATATACTTTAATTCATCTCCAGATTATTTATGGTTCCACAAAAACATAAATTGTATATAAATAGTTGTGATTCTCCATTTTTAAAATCTCTATTAATTTTTATTGTTGATTTATTGGGGTTTTTTTTCTCAATACTTTCCATCTGCTGTTGATTTTCCATTTGGAGGATAGAGACTGACTGTATATGGACTTCACTAGCTAAATTACTTTCAGTCCAGTTATCCCATAAATAGGTGACAAAAAATAACACAAGCAAACAAAAAACCCAACATACAAGTTGCAGACCTGTCCCACAAGAAATTTGTTATATTCCTTGGTTGCTTTTATTTTTTATTTTATTTTTTACCAATACTAACTCCCTCCTAAAACTCATATGAAGCATTCCTAAAAGCATATGTTTCAGAAGTGCTGCATCACAAACATGATTTATGATGACTGACAAAATAAATAGATGATTTTGGTCACTCCTTAAAATGGGTTGAAAGTCAGAAGACTCATTCTTAAGTTATGACCGTTTTCTGGTCTTACTTACCCCAAAACAATGTTCAGGCTACTATAATGATTAAGATTAAAGATATATGTATTTTGTTCTTACTTTGCTTTTTTTTTCAACTTCTCTAATAAAATTATTCGAGTACTTGTCAGATTCATATTTGTCTCTCTTCTAAACATCAGCAAGGAATAATAGTTATCACACCACAATAAAAAAAAAAAAGCTATGTTCATTTTGGTCAACTCCTGATCACACATACGCGCGCACACACACACACACACACACACACACATATAAAACTTTTGGAGTTCGTTTTCACTTTTCTTATCAATCTCCACTTGCCATAAATCTTGAACACTACCTGATATTACGTCATAAAAACAGAAAACATTTCAACTGTTCTTATCAATATCTATCTGTCTCAGTTCCATTACTAATATGTCAATTACTTGGAAATCCCCCCAAAATTGTGGGATTTCAGGTTTCTACATTCTCATGTGCTCTGATCCTCATAAGCTGTATCCATTATGCAGTAGTCAAACAAGATAGCTTGGTGACTAGCTACTATTACTGTAGGGATACTCTTAATAGTTAGATGACTTTTCCTTTTGTCTAACTCTGCTATGCAGAGTCACTGAATGACCTCCAAGTCATTAAGATAGTCTCTCCCTGTGATGTGGTCAAACTGTGGATATAGCTCTCCGTTCTACTGAGCTAGTGGTCTCTTCTCCTTTAAATCCTAAATCAGGCATGGGGGATCGCACCTGTAATCCCAGCAGGTGGGAAGATCGCTTGAGGCTGGGAATTTGAGAGCAGCCTGGCCAACATAGCCATAGTGAAACCTCATTTCTACAAAAAATAAAAAAAAATAAATAAAAGATATTAAGTGTTCTTTTTTTCCCCATGGCAAAAGAGGAGATTAAAACTTTGACAAATGAAGCATCATGATTCTGGTTTATGTTGGGCATAAGAGAGACCTTCAATACATTCCTGTGGCTATTGTCTTAAGAGCACAGCAATGAAAAAAGCACGTTCACATTTTCCTTTTACTGTCCTCATTCAAGGTGTGTTGCATTTACTAGATTATTTGACACCGATAACTTTCATAGTTTAGGTGTCTGCTTTGCAAGAGTCCCTTTATGCTAAAATATGTAATGGGTAAGGTAGTCTAAAGAGTGTATAAATACTATCTCTTTACTTAAAGGCAATCTGCTTCCCTTGGACATGTTTCTGAACTTGATAAGCCTCTCTTTTAAAACTTTTCTTAGTTTTTTTAACCACCACTCTTTTTAGACATACATACATCCTATGTTGATCTCTCCTCCAAATACATTAGCTTTCGTCCTCCAATTATCATGTGTTTTCTTCTCAGCATAAAATATTTATGAGGGCAATATACAGGCTGTTTTGGTTGACAGAGTTTAGCATATGAAAGCTAACTTTTTTTTTTTTGAGTCACAGTCTCACTCTGTAGCCCAGGCTGGAGTGCAGTGGCATGCTCACAGCCACTGCAGCCTCAACCTGCTGGGCTCAGGAGATCCTTCTGCCTCAGTCTTCAAAGTAGCTGGAACTACAGACATGCGCCACCGTGCCTGGCTAATTGTTTGGTTTATTGGGAGACGAGGTCTTGCCAAGTTGCCCAGGCTGGTCTTGAAACTGTGGGCTCAGGCAATCTTCTCTCCTTAGCCTCCAAAAGTGCTGGGATTATAGGCGTGAGCCACCATGTCTGGCCCAATATCTAACATTTTATAAGACGTAATTGGCAATAATATATTTGCTATTTAAAAATCTTTGTAAGCTCTAGGTATTTACTTATCCTAGGCCCTGACGAGTGATCTAGAATGTCCCCAAGATATAATAGCCCGCATATTTAAGGTGAATTTACTGCATCCTCATTGCAATAATGCAGGTTTTAATAAATAATTTTGGATTAAATTTTTGATGATTTGGTAACTTTTAAGAAGAGTTGATTTTGGGGGGAGCACGATGTCTACTATATTTGGGGTATTAAATAGATATTCGATGAATAATGGAATAAATTACCTTACTTGCAGAGAAAACTTTATTTTTGCTACTCTCAATCTCTATTTTTAGTTAGTCTCCTTTGCCAGAGAGAGCTACATTTTTTCTTAGTACGTTTCTGCAATATAACTAAGTGTAATGATTATAGAAAAGCATCTTCTCCAACCCATTTGCTAATATATGACCTGTGGTTACGTCAGTGTATTTTATGGCATTTTTAGAGTATATTTAATTTAATATGAAAACAACACAGTCACAGGACAAGTCTCATTACATTAATAATAAACTAGCTCCTCAGTGATGTAATAGGCTTTTTCTTTTCAATAAAATATTTATATATGCTTGCCGTATCAACAGCTGATTTCTAATACCACAATTATATTTTTTTGATGATGAAAAATTAAGTGCCTTTTCCAGTGCAAAAGAGGGCCATTTATGTGTGCCACCTCTAAATGCAACGTGAAAGTGTGTAATCAGTACTCTTAGGTGTTCCTTTAACGTGACCTTCTCTTGATTTGCTAAACAAATATGTTTGGTCAGTTGTTACAACATCTGTGGTCCAGCTTTACTTGGGGGACTATATTGCAAGAATAAGCCAGATCCTTTGGGTGAAGGGTTTAATACATACTTATATTGATACTGATTGATCCAGGGGAACCAACTGCAATCTACACCGTTTAACTTCAAAATCATTTGTTTTCAGAATTATTTTTTAAAAGCTTATACTCGTGTACTAAAATACCTACATCTAAACCTACTCAGATTTTTCTTATTAAATTTTAAAGAACATATTCCAAAAGTACATTTTTATGTCTGCAAAATCTTTAATTTCCATAAAACAAAAATAAACCTATCAGTCCAACTCCAATAGGAGCTTGTGTTATGAAATAGGTCAATGAAGGTTCCAGATAAACTACTAAGAAAAGAAAAATTGTCTGTGTGCTAGGAAATCTGCATTTCAACTGGCTGTTTATATGTTTACTCCCATTTAAAAGGAGCCGGATGCTGTGGTTTTTACCTTTTAACGTTTCCAAATAGGATTTTTTCTTCTTCTTTAATAAAAATGCTCTTTAAAAGGATAAGTGCTGTGCCTTTTTTGGCCTTTTCATATTTAAGGAAATTAGTTGGTGCATATAAATGATAGAACCAACAAAAATCCCAAAGAGTACTTTAAAGGGAACGGAATGACGTAGCCCCCTTAACATTTAACTCTTCAGGTTGTGTGGAAAGAGAAGATGACCTAAGAAATGGGAAAGGAAGGCCGCTGAGGTTTTGTGTGAACGGGGTTTCCCAATTCATATGTGATAACACAATGGCACCAAAATATATTGACAGAAGTTTTCCCTTCAACTGCTATCGTCCAGAACATCAAAAAAAAAAAAAAAAAAAGAAGAGGAAAGAAAAGAAAAGGAAAAAAAAAAAAAGAGGTAAACCAATGGTACAAAGTACTTTTCCAGGGCACACAATGACACAGTGACTTGAAGGGAATCAATAAGATAGATAGAAGAGGGAGTCAAATGTATTCTAGCTATGGAGTAAAACTTTTTAATCTTGCTCAAAAGTCTTTCGGGGTCACCCAGTAGAACTACAAAACCTGGAAATCTTCACTGGAAAGCCACGAGGGGCAGGTGTATGAATGTGCAAGCTAATTTTGACACAAACTGCTTGACTAGGAGCACACTACAGGTCAAAGAGAGAGGGCATTGGAATCTCAGGAATCTTAATTGCAATCCTGCCTTTTCCAAAGGCTCAACTATGTGTTTTGGGGCAAATTTCACTTTGGGACTCAGTTTTCTCGCCCATGAAATAGAGCTAATATTTCATATATAAGACTTTTTTTTGGAATATGTAATGCAACTTTTAAAAACTACCATACTATTCAATGAAAAGACTTCTAATATTTTTAAAATCTCCAAAACATATGGATTTTAATGTTTTTCGAGTAATAATTTTGCAAATAGACGTTTAATCAGGTTCTTCCATTAGCCCCATATACTTATGAGACAAATTATCAAGTTGAACTGCAAAAAATAATTCACCACTTTAGGGAAAAAAATTCCACTAGTGTCAGATATTTTTTTTTTCTTTTTTTTTTTTGCGAGGGGGATGATAATAAGGGTAACTTTATTCCTTAGGTTGAGTCAACCAATTTCTTTCAAATAATATAGTAAACAAGAATGATTAAAATAGAATTAGTATAAGTCTAATCACATCACAAGTACTTGGCTGGTAGTATGTGGACTTGTAGATATATTATTACTTCTGAATTATCTGAACATTGAAATGAATCACATTTTTCAACTTCCTTTTAAATTTGCCCATGGATTTTTTGTCTTTTCCCTAAATAGCACCTCTCTTACCAATATATTCAGATGATATAATAAAAGAATGCCTTTTAATGGAAGTTACAAAACACAGACATGCTTCCAGTTAAAATGCTTCCCTGTAAACATTCCACAAAAATAACGTTCACAGTGTAGCATAAATACCTTAAGAATGCCTCACTGGCCAGTGCTTTAATATTTTAATTATGTAATAAAATCCAAAAGGCATCGGGCATGACTAGATTTCAGCAGCCAGTCCCATTCACTTATCCATTCTTCAGCATCTATGTTCCTAAAACGTTACCCTCACTCTTCTTATGATTAAATCATTTTCTTAGTGAAGGACAACCTTCTGCTTGTGCAATGCATCCTTTTACCTAGCTAGGGCTTTGTTCATTAGCTTCCTCTCTCTACCTCTTTGGAATTATCATTTTTCTCCATGTATCTGTTGGATCATTCTTATTGACACATGAGCATACTCTTATTTATCCCATTTAAAAGAAAGAAAATGTCTTCTGAAAGCAAATCATTCTCTAGCTACTACTTCCTTATTTCTCTGCTTCCCTTTTGACAACATACTTGAAAACAATATTCTGCATTCAATATATGCATTTTATTTTCACATAATCCTTTTTTTTTTGAGTCAGAGTCTCACTTGTTGCCCAGGCCGGAGTGAGGTGGCATGCTCACGGCCACCGCAGCCTAGACCTGCTGGGCTTAGGTGATCCTTCTGCCTCAGACTTCTAAGTAGCTGGAAACACAGGCAAGCGCCACCATGACAGGCTAATTTTTTGATTGACTGTAGAGACGAGGTCTCGCCAAGTTGCCCAGGCTGATCTGGAACCCCTGGGCTCAGGCAATGCCTCAGCTTCCCAAAGTGCTGGGATGACAGGTTTGAGCCATCATGCCCAGCCTCACATGGTTTTTTCATCCCACTCCAAACAGACTTTGATACCCTCTGTAACATCACACACCTCTCTTGCAAGATCAGCCATACCTACACAATGCTAAATCCGATGGTTAATTCTCAGTTCCTATCTTACTTCACCCATCATCAGTATTTTTTAAACCACTTTAGGAATGTAAACAGCTGTCTTTTTTTTTTTTTTGGTGTACAACTCAATGAGTTAGGGGCTAAGACATAGCTGTGAAACCATCACAAGGCTACCATCAAAATGGCCACAGACATACCCATCTCCTAACAAGTTTCCTCCAGTCCATGAACACTTAACATAAGATCTCTCCTCTTAACAAATTTTAAAGGAAAAATAAGTTCTGGACACCTAGCATTGCGACTCTGGCTAACATCACCAG
The DNA here is from genome assembly GCA_963574415.1 of Tarsius wallacei. Classification (NCBI taxonomy): domain Eukaryota; kingdom Metazoa; phylum Chordata; class Mammalia; order Primates; family Tarsiidae; genus Tarsius; species Tarsius wallacei. The sequence continues at coordinate 7,454 of CAUYQG010089183.1, forward strand.
TATGTTATACTGTCAATTATTTTCATTTTCAGGAAACATTAGCTACACTTTGCATTCATGGCTGGTTCTTCTCTTATATTACCGGCCATACTCTGTTTTAGTGTTCTCATCCTCACTCCCTTCTCTATTTGCTTTTCGTGTAATCTAATCAAGTTTCACGGCTTTAAGCACAATCTGTATGCTGTGGATTCCAAATTTATATCTCTAGCCTGGACATCTACTCTAAATTCTAGACACAAATCAAATATCCTAACTCTAGACACAAATCAAATTTCCTATACCACATTGTCACTTAGCTGGGTGAATGGCATCTTAATATGTCTTAAATGTAGCTCCTCGTGTAGTAAGCAATAATTACATTCTTCTAGTTCCTCTCTGGCTTAAAAAAAAAGATCACTGATGTCTCTACTTTTTTTTTTTTCTCTCTCTCTCAACCACCATCTAAGGTAAATTTTGTTCCTATACTTTTAAGATATAATCAGGAAGTTACCAATTTTCATCATTCCCACAGCTACCATTTTGATATAACACCAAAATCTCTCATCTGATTCATTAATATCATCCTAATTATACTCCGTTTTTCCATTGTATTTCACCTCCCTCTGTCTTCCAAACAGCAACTACAATAGAAATATTCTTTTAAAAAATCCTGTATCAGATTATATCACCGTTTCCTCAAATTCAACAATGTTTTCCCATTGTATACTACATAATAAGAAAAGCATTTTGTAAATAATTATAAATTATATATAATTTTGTTTGTGTAAGTGATCTTTAAAAAGCCTTGTAAGCATAAAAATTATTACACTAGGTGAAATTGGGCACCCGAAGTAACAAACACATCCAAAAGGGAAAATATGTTAAATAAAAGCTTTTTGATAAAAGTATTTAAAGAGAAAATGTTGGGTAGCATAGCATATTTCAACGGTATTTAGTTCTCACTGAATAAAACTAAGTGGGTGATATGACTTTTTATTTTATAATATCAATATTTAAAATACACAAGAAATTACACCCTTCCAATTACATTGGAATCTCTGATGAGCATATTAAATGTCAACTTAAAATGTAAAAAGAGGAAAATTCTTGAAATTTATTTGTGGTACATAAAACAAAAATGCTTGGAGATCATTGCTGTAAAACACCTTCTAATTGCTAGGATTGTCAGTGACAACCATTTGGGGATATTGATCTCACTTTGGTAAATATTCTGTCAGCTTATGAAACTTTAACAAATCAATCACGTATGTTCTCTAAACAAACAACCTTAAAGTCCTCAGTAAAGGAAAACTACACATTTTTCTCATTCATTTGAAAATACTTTCAACAGAAATCAAACGTAAGTCAGATACTGGGTAGGTTCTATAAAAAAGGCACAACCTTGGCGTTTGGCTGTCTTTCCTTAAGTTTCAGTGTTTCTCAAGCTGTGTCTTGGGAATTTAGATTCAACTTACCCTTTGTCTATCTTACCTATCCTTAATTATGTTAGAGATTCACTTTCACTTGCTATTCAATACATGAGCTTTCTTGATATAGAATGATATATGAAGTGTGTTCCTATTTTATAAGAGAACATGTCTCAAAGTAGTTTCCTTGAAGGGAGAATCCCTAGTAAACACCCAGATTCTAGGGCACACCTTAAATGCAAGGGTAGTTTGGTGCTGGGAAAAGAATTTCCACAGTTAATTGTAATAAATACTAATATTTCAGAACTACAATATAGAGATTATATAAGTATGAAAAACATAATTATTTCTATATACTGAAGTGTATTATTAAAACAAAAGAGTAAAGGAGGTTAGAGAAACATTTGCAGAAAAGATACTGAAGCCATCTTGAAGAATGAGTGGGTAGCGAAACACTCCAGGGACAGGAAGCGCCACAGGCAAGAGCACAGAACGTGCTGTGGAAAGACACTCGAAACGGGAAAGCACATTTCCACATTTCATTCTTCAGCAGCATATTTAGGAACCAAGTTCATCGGTATTTTGTGGCTGTGAATAAAGTAACACAGTCATCAAATGGAATGGTTGCCAGGTGATTTTTCCAACTCAGAATTTAAGAAGCTGTCTCTCACAGATATGAAAGTGAATAAAAGACATGATATCTAAGTGTAGTTCAGTTTATAAGATATGCTTTCGGGGGGAATGATTTTAGATTTATAGAAGAGTTGAAAAATAGACGATAGTTTCCTTTTATTCTTAATCCATCTTTCTCAACTATGAAACAGTAATAATGAATGTTTCAAGTTAATGACTTCTAAAATTAACATATTATATGCATGATATATTTATGTTACATTGTTATGAAACATTTTCAAAGATTAAAAAGTAACATTGATACAATAAGTTAATTACAATTTTTATTTAAATTCACCTCACCACTTTTACTTTTTCTGCTTGGGGTCTATTCTAGATGCCAAATTGCATATATCAATTCTCAAAGGTCACATGCTTTATTGATATGCTTAAAGTGAAAGACTGAATCTGAACAAGTTTTTAAATATTAAATATTAATATTAACATAAGGTTAAATATTATAAAGCCAAAACAGAACACCTGACAAATAGATATATCACTAGTAGGTCTTGAAACTTAATAAATCCAAAAATTACCTATCCATTACCTATCCATATAAAATAAATCAAGATCATATTGTATTTCGATAATAGATTTATAGTCTATTGTTTTCATTTGGTTGTACCTGGTATAAGAGCAATGCTAGTCCCTGCTGATTTTAACACAGCTATCAAGGATGTGTAGTAATTTAAAAATTAAAAATTAAACCCTAAAATTGTGAAGAAAAATGGCTTTAGCTAAAGTTTGAATGAGCTGCTTAAGAAAAATAACTAGATTTAATCATTTTACAGTGTGCAAGGTAGAATATTTTTTGATTCAGGTTGTGAAATTTAAGACAAAGTCCTCTGTGAATATTTCAGAATGGTATTCCTTCTTGTTTCATTTTACTGTCAAATTTAATATTTAATATTGTTATTATCTTTATCATGATTGTTCTAACATTCCCAAGGTCAGGTATTTTTTTCCTGTGGTCTTTATATGCATTTCTCTCTAATATATTTGAGTGTATAATATACATTACACTAGTCTTTATCATGGTCATAATTGATAGAACTGCCTTTAAGTCAATTTTCTTTGAAAAGCAGAATGAATATTTCACGGATCTATGTTTCTATTGTCAAAATTTCATGGGACAATGAAAATACCATTTTAAACACTAACAATGATCAACACAAGTACTAATCTATTAGGCACACTTTTCACTTTCATTCTTGCTATAAAATATAAACTTATCAGTATTTTATATCTTACAATAGTGAAACTAATAGAGAATTTGGGGTTTAAATACTTTGAGTGAGGTGTGGTTTAGTCATCCTTGCCATGAAAACACATATGTCAGTTTAACTAATCAGTTCTTTTTTTTTGCGAGTTGGAGTCTCACTTTGTCACCCTGGATGGAGTGCAGTGGTACACTCTCACCCCAGCATCGACCTGGGCTCCAGTGATGCTCCTATCTCAGCCTTCCAAGTAGCAGGAACTACAAGTGCATGCTACTGACCCAGGCTAATTATTTTTGATTTATTGTAGAGACAAGGTCTCACAGAGTTGCCCCAGCTGGTCTCAAACCCGCAGGCTTAAACAATTGACTCACCTGGGCCTTCCAAAGTACTGGGAATACAGGCTGAGTCACCGAGCCCAGCCTAACCAAGCAGTTATTTTTTGTTATGTTGTGGTGAAAATTTCTCATGGTATATACTTATATATACACTTTTTGCTACTATTTCTTTCTTCCTTAAGGGTAGAAATTAATACGTTCTTTTGTGCTTTTGAACTCCTTGTTTCTTGAAAACATATAATGAGATACATGTGTTAGCCTGAGTTGCTATTTAAAAAAATCATAAACTGGGCAGCTTATAAACAACAGAAATGTATTTCTTACATTTCTGGAGGCTGGAAAGTCCAAGATCAAGGTGTCAGCAGATTAGGACTCTGTTAGAACCTGCTTTTTAGGTCATAGATGAGCATTTCTAGCTGTGTTCTCTAATCCTGGAAGAGGCAAGCTAGCTCTCTGGGATCAAATTTATAAGAGTCCTAATACCTCCCAAAGGCCCCACTTTCTAATACGATCACATTGATGAATAGGATTTTAACAAACAAATTTTCTTAAGAGGGGACACAAACTGGGAGATCATATTATAAAGAACAACTTTGTTATTTAAATATCACTATTTAATAACGCCTCTGAGTTCAATATTTTCACTGATTTCAAAAATGTATCATATATACAGGTTTTACTGAATCCCTTTTATTTTATTTCATTTACTTTAATTATTATAAAGATGTGGGGTACAGTTCAGGGTTAAATACACAAACGTTGATTATGCAGGTACCCTTCGTGATGAGTGAGGTGTGCCCCCCCACCCCCCGGCAGTTTCCCTCAACTGCCAATCCCAACCCTCCCCCCACCCCGGCAGTTTCCCACTACTGCCAATCCCTTTGTTATAGTATTATAATTGTTCAAGGTCTGCTTATGAGTGAGAACATATGGTGCTCTGTTTTTTGTTTCTGTGATAGATCACTGAGTATGATCGAC
>CAUYQG010089185.1:0-11885 GCA_963574415.1 Tarsius wallacei
TGAGCGTGCCACTGCACTCCAGCCTGGACAACAAAGTGAGACTCCAACTCAAAAAAAAAAAAAAGGTTTATACTTGACTATTAATATTATTATCACATACATTAACAGTACCAATTATTTAGCCATATGCTTAAATTGGTAGTTATTCTGTTCATTTCTTTTTTTCTGATATTGGTTTAAAATATATGTGTATGTTGCTTTTAGTTGTTCACATTGTGTTCTTTGAACTATTTGTCAAGACACAAATTTTATTTATAAGAAATCATCAATTCTGAGAAACCTTATTTTTCTCCTAAGTCCTACTGCAGAAAAACAGTGGGATTTTCTTATTATTCTGTTTTCTTGAAAATTATTATTTCCATAGCTGTGAAATATGCTTTTCCCCCTTTTTTTGTTTTATTATTCATGAGGGGAAATGATCTATTTCTGAAATATTGTATTTACTATAAATTTATCATATATTGATGCAGTTGAAAAGCATAGCCATCTGTTGAAACATGATTTCTAAAATTAATTTACATGAAAATGGCAACTAAATTTAACGTAGTAGAGCTAACCTCTTCTGGGTGTCATTATTTGAGAGCCATGGTGTTTCCATTTTTATCAGAAAACCCCAAAAGTAGAACAGTATTTTAAAAGAAAAGCTAGCATTTCTGTAACAATTTGGATTTTACCTTCACGAGTTCTCTTACATAATCATCTTTAGAAATTTGTGATCATTTTGATATTACACTGATTTTTATTAAGGAAAGAATGCAAATTTTCCTTAAGTCTGTTTTGAAGTATTTCTTTAAATTGCATTTTAATTTTAGACTTAGTGAAATTCAGCTTTATGATACTTATAGGAAATTCTTTAAAATTTCTTTTGTGTATTTTTTTCCCCATCCCTAGTTTTTCCTATTTTAAAAAGTTGGGATTGGGTTGTCATTTAAGCAGTGACTTAGACTAGAATTTCAAGGAACTTAGAGTTCCAAATCTAGTTAATTTATTGTTGTCTTATATGTACCTTTATGCAGTCATTTAAATTATTTTATGCTCAAAGTTTACCTAGTAAATATCATAATTGACTAGAACAGTATATTTGGAACACCTGTGTTATATAGAGTTTTCATAGAAGAATTAAAATATAGGGAGGGTAAGATGTAAGGACTAAGTATTATAAGAATGTGTATATTTTCCTGTTTTATTTTTCTAGTCCAATTTCGCCATGGGTCGTTTTCCTAGTACACATAGGAAATGTTACATGCTTGATTTTGGCTTGGCTCGACAATTTACCAACTCCTGTGGTGACGTCAGACCAGTAAGATTTTTCATATTATTATCAAATATTTGATAGTTAATCTGATATTTATAGTTTCACACTTTTTAACAAATGCTAATTATGTATCAGAATGGATGATGTCCAAGAAGTGGCATATAGATTTTATGATTACATTATATAATGAAATTCATAAATTCTGTTATTGAAATTTGTGATTGTTAAGTCACACTCCCAGTGGGGCCTCCAGATGTTAGGTCAGGCCTGCAGGGGGTGTGGTTGTCTGATGTGCAATCTGGTGCCATGTGAAAGATGCAAAGAATTGCACAGAAAATATAGTTTATTCACAGAAAATGAGAGAGTAAGAGAGAGAGAGAGAAAATTCACCTCTTCAAGCCAGAGCTTAGGAAACTGGTGGTAGGTAGCCTTGTTAAAGAGCACGTGGCCACGCCTGAGTCAAGTAAAGTAGTGGATGCTGGCTGCCCATGATTGAGTCCTTTTAATTCTTCCCCTTGGTGGGAAAAGGTCATTAAGGTGATTGGGTAGTGGCCTCCTCCACATCATCACAGAGGAGCAGGTACTGATGTCAGGTGATGGACAGCAGGCAGATGGGTGGGTTAGTTACATGATTGCTGCCATAGTGGTGGGGTCTGTCTGTGTCGTGAAGGTCACAAAGGGCTGATTAGGTTAACTTGGGTCCTTTGGGTAGAGGCAAATACTTGAAATAGAAAAGCTAATTAGTACAAAACAAGCTGGGCAGGGGAGCTGTAAAACAATTATCAATACCTACCATTAGGAAACTTGTTCTGTCATTGGCTGGTGATTAGAGGGTAAGTTAACTGAACTGCTAGAAAAACATGAGATTTAGGCAATGGTAAAATGACTGCTCATTGGGTATATTAATTCCATGTTATGTCCTTTCACTGACTTTTAAAAATGTACATTAGAAGTTGATTTAATGTGGTCTCATAGTAAAGTACACATTGACCCTTTGGGATTAAGGGTTTTTTCCCAGATTGAGGCCCTTTCTACATGCTACATTGTTCTATTTCAGTTATACTTTCCAACTCCAGAATTTCCATTTGACTTCTTTTGTTGTTGATATTCTTTATTTGATGTGACACTGCCATCACACTTTGCTTTACTGCCTTCCTTTAGTTCTGGGAACATATTTACAATGGCTACTTTGAAATATTTTCCTGTTAAATCTAACATCTGGTCACTCTCATAGGCAGTTTCTATGGCCTAGGCAGTTTCTATGGCCTACTCTTTTTCCTGTGATGTATGGGCTTTACTTTCTTGTTTCTTTTCATGCCTCATGATTTTTAGTTACAAATTGGGCATTTTAGATAAAGTATTACGGCAACTGTGTATGTATTACGGATAATGTATTATGGTAGCTTTCCAGGGCTTGTTATAATTGTTTGTTTTGTAACTGATTGGTTTATTTTAGTGAACTATGTTCCTTTCTACTCACCCTGTCTCCCCAGTACACACACACTGGCACCACAGTTACCTTATGATGACAGTGGTACTGATAAGGCTCACTTCTACTCTTTTCCTGACCACACTGAGCTGTTAAACTCTACTAACTGATTGCTTTATTGTTTATAACGATATCCTGAGGGCATCAATACCTTAACAAACTAATATAATCCAGTTGTCACTCCTCAAATGGAATTGTTTCTGAGGTCAATGTTTGCTATTTGTTCTGACCTCTGGAGAGTCCCTTCACCTATCTTTTCCCCCCAGGTCTTTCCTACCCAGTCTAGTCTGTTCCTACATTAGATCCAAGAATATCTTCTCAGTTCCCTTTGCCAGAATTTCTGCTATTGTTGAGAGGGCTCTTAGATTTGTTAAAGGAAAAACTTTAGACAAATGAAGTATAACAGAGTTTAATTGAGCAAACAATAATTCATAAGTTAGGCAGCCCCCAGAACCAGAATGGGTTCAGAGTAACTACAGAGTAGCCGCATGATCAAGTAACATTTATGGACAGAAAAAGAAAAGTGACAGGCCAGGTATGGTGGCTCACACCTGTAATCCTAGCACTTTGGGAGGCTGAGGTGGGAGGATTGCTTGAGCCCAGGAGTTTGAGACCAGCCTAGGCAACATAGTGAGATCTCATCTCTTCAAAAAAGTAAAAAATTAGCCAGGTATAGTTGCATGCACATATAGTCCCAGCTACTTGGGAGACTGAAGCAGAAGGATCACCTAGACTCAGGAGGCAGAAGCTACAGTGACCCATGATCATGCCACTGCATTCCAGCCTGAATGACAGGGTGAGACCCTAACTCAAAAAAGGAATGTAACATACAGAAAACATAAGTGAGGTACATAAATAGTTGGATTGGGTACAGCTGAGCATTTGCCTTATTTGAACTTGCTTTGAACAGTTGGCTGCCCATAGTTGGCTGAGACTTGGCTACTTGTTATAAAAGTAGATTACAATCTGTTTATACATCAAGTTAGGTTATAGTTCACTATGGATGGAGAAACCTTTAGGCCAAATATAAAATATGTACAGAGGCAGCTCTGATTTAATTTAACAGTTCCCCCTTTTGGTCAACATTGAGACATTGATGTTACTGTCTGTCATGACTGTAAAGACTTACTTGATCTCAGTATGGGATGCACAAGTTTTATTTGGTCTCAATTCTCATCTGTTTTGGGAATCTAAAAGTTTTAGTATGATGAAATTAATTTCAAACCTTTTTGTGTCATGATTATAATTGAAATATTTTTTTCATATTGTTCTAAGAATATAATATCAAAAGTTGCCTTAGTAGACTTGTTTCATATAATATAATTTAGTTTATTTATTGATTTTAGGAAACTTGAATTCTGTGTTTGAATTGTCTAGGTATGTCTTTAGGTTATCTGCAGAAATCTATATTTTGATTTTGTTTATTTTGTCTTGCTGTATATATTCCAGAAGAGTGTAAAAAATATACATAAATTTAAGGAAGAATAATAGAATATCCATGGCCTCTATCTAGGTTAACAAATGGTACGTTACCACCTAAAAAGCATGCTATGGGTCCTTTCCTGATAACATCCTTTTTTCTCCCTCAAGCAGCACTGTCTAGTGGAACTTATTCTGATTATGGCAGTGTTCGCTATCTGTACTGCCTAATATGGTAGCCACTGACTACATGTGGCTATTGAGCACTTGGATTGTCGCCAGAGCAAATGAGGAACTGAATTTTAAATTAAATTAAATGTTAAATGGCTATCATATTGACCAGTACAGCTCTTGACATAACCTTCCTTTCATGGTTCCTTTTCTTTCTTCTCTCTTCTGAGGGTACTTGTTTTGGAGTTAGGGAACAGATTCAGGGAACTGGTAAGACAGACTTTCATATTCAGCTTATAGATTTATCCCATTCTACTTTTCCTTTTTATTCAGTTCCTCCATCCTTCCCATATTCCTTTTCCTCTGCTTTTTTTTTTTTTTTTTTCTGAGTTGGGATATCTCTGTCACCCAGGCTAAGGTACAGTGGCATAATCATAGCTCACTGCAGCCTTGACCTCCTGGGCTCAAGCAATCCTCCCTCCTTAGCTTCCTGAGTAGCAGAGACTACAGCCCTGCACCACCATGCCTTGTTAATTTTTTAAAAGATTTTTTGTAAAGACAGCATCTCACTATATTGCCCAAGCTGGTCTCAAACTCCTAGGCTTAAGTGATCCTCCCACTTTGGCCTCCCAAAGAGCTGAGATTATAGGTGTGAGCCACCACACCTAGCTCCCTCTACCTTTTTAAAAAGATTATTTTATTTATATATATGACACCTTTAAAGCTTATCATCTTAATTAAAACCCTTGTGCATAACAAATACTATTTATTTTGAAATAGTTTAAAACTCATAAGAAGTTATAAAAATAGTATAGTTACCATGTACCTTTATCCAACTTCCCTTAATGATAATGTCTTACATAAACATAGTACATTATCAAACTTGGGAAATTGATGTTGGTCTAATATTATTAATTTAGATACATACTTAGATTTCACTGGGTTCAGTGAGACAGGTGATATATGAAATTTTGTCACATGTATAGATTCATATGACCAATTTCTATCATTTGATTTTTTGCCCTTCCAACTCTCATGTTGGAGGTGAAGCCTGATGGGAAGTGTTTGGATCATGAGGCTGGATCCCACATAAATGAGGGTGCTGAATGAGTTCTCTATTAGTTCCCTTGAAAGCTAGTTGTTTAAAAAAGCTTGGCACCTTCCTCCTTATCTTTTGCTTCCTCTCTTGACCATGTGATCTCTGCGTAAGCCAGCTCTGTTTCGCCTTCCACCATGAGTGGAAGCAGCCTGAAGCCCTCACCAGAAGATGATGCTGGTGCTATGCCTCCTGTACAGCCTGCAGGAGTGTACACCAAATAAACCTATTTTCTTTGCAAATTACCCAGTTTCAGATATTTCTTTGTAGCAACACTGAATGAACTAAGGGACTAAGATACCAAATGCCACAATCGGGATATAAAACTATTCTGTCACCACAAAGAAACTCCCTCAAAAAAGGGCCATCAGTCAGAATGGATTACAGAGGGAATGTCGGAGAGTATTTGTTACACCAGTGAGCTGTTTATATGATTGATTTGAGAGCCGGTACTGTTTATCATCTTTAAGATTATTAGCTACATTAAGTAGGGTTACAAGGTGCAAAGAAATCTTGAACTATCTATATCTACAACACTTTGATTCATATAATTTCAAAGCTGAACTTCTATTTACATAATGATTTGGCTCTGCCTATTCATTTTTTTCCTCATGCTTTTAAAGTATGCCCCCAGTTTCAGCTCTTCAGCTAGCATCTCACATTGGCCCTTTGTGTCTGTCTAAGCTCTTGGAGTGCCACATTTTCTCCTGTTGCTTCCTTCCTAACCATTCAGCTGAAACTTCCAGTGCCTAGGGCTATAATGACCTGAGTAAGAAAAAATGTTAAGTTTTTTCTGGTAGCATTCCAGAATTTCAATTTTATTTGAGCTTTTTTCTTAATTCTGTTGGGAGTTTTATTACATAGTTCTTCTTGCATTTTTTTTTCCTGATCCTTCCTTTGTGTTAGCAATAGGCCAGGATCATTCCTAAAATCATTCCCTTCTCCTTCTAAATTTATTCTCCTAGGAGTTCATTCTGTCTGTAACATACATCCCTTCCTTTACACTCACGCTACACTAGTTTTGCGGGGGGTTTTGTTTTAATTATTAAAATTGTTTCCTCACTGGTTTCCCTATCTTCTCCTTTCAGCCTATCCTTTTTACTTCTACCAGAGTAAACATCCCAAGCACTTCCTCAATCATGTCACTTTCCTACTTAAAAATTTTTAATGTGTTACGTTTCTCTGCACATAATAAACCAAACACTTTTTATTTGACTTTCAATTTATTTTATTTTAAAGATGTGCAGTACAATTCAGGATTAGGTATATAAATGGTCATCATACAGGTAAAATTTAGGCCTCCTTTTGGTCCCTACTTTGAGATCAGGTACCCTTATTAATGTTATGTGCGCCCCCCCCCCCCCCCATTCCCTGGCAGTTTCCAGCTACTGCTAATCCCTTTCTTATAGTATTATGGTAAATGTTCAGGGTCCACTTATGAATGAGAACATATGGTACTCAGTTCTTTGATAAACCAAACACTTAATAGGACCTTCAAGGCCTTCTTTAATCTAGCTCCAACCTACTTCCCATTATTTTTTGTCACCATGTGCTTCGGCCATACCAGATTCAGTTATCTACCACTAACAATTTTCTCCCTCTTTGTATTGTTCACTATGTTCTTTTTACCCAAATGCATTTCATTTTCCCTTTTGTAATTTTATTAGTCCTTCAAGGCCCAATTTATTTTTTAATTTGAATATCTAAGTGTTAATTGTAATAAAACAATCTCATAGATTGTTAAACATGCTCACTTTTACTTTTTCTTTAGAAAAACGTATAAATTTTGAATACATAATATATTAATGTGGTGCAAAAATTACAGATTTAAAATTTATAAAAATTAAACACCTGCCTTTTGAAAAACATTTAAGCAAATGAAAAGAGAAGTTACAGACTAGGAAAAGTATTTGCAAAACACATCTGATAAAGGACCTGTATCCAGAATCTATAAACAACTCATACAACTCACTAAAAAGAAAACAACCCAATAAAAATTGGCAAAATATTTGAATAGACATTTTTATCAAAGAAGAGATACAGATGGCAAATAAGCATATTAAGAAATGGTCAGGTGAGAGGACTGCCTGAGCCCACAGGTTCAAGAATAGCCTGGGCAACTTGGCGAGACCTCATCTCTACAATAAATCAAAAAATTAGCCAGGTGTAGTAGTTTTGGCTACTTGGAAGGCTGAGGTAGAGGGATCACCTGAGCCCAGCAGATTGATGCTGGGGTGCCCATGAGCATGCCACTGCGCCTCCAGCCTGGGCAATGGAGTGGGACTCCAGCTCAAAAAAAAAAAAAAAAAGAGAGAGAGAGAGAGATGGTCAACATAATTAGTTATTAGGGAAAAGAAAATTAAACCATAGTGAGATACCACTACATACCAATTAGAATGATTAGGACAAAAACTAGACAATACTAAGTGCTGGTAAAGGACAGAAATTATTGGTTGCCGGAGACTGGGAGTGGAAAGGATTGACTACAGAGGGACATTAAGGGAACTTCTTTGTGTGATAGAAATATTTGCTGTCTTAATTATGGTGGTAGTTACATGACTTTATATCATTGTCAAAACTCATAGAACGGTGTATATGTAAAGAATGAGTTTTACTATATATAAGCTATACTTCAATAAACCTGACTTGAAAATTACATTTCACACCTGCCTATTCTAAATCCACTCATTTCATATACTGCCTCTAGTCCTTTCCCCTGCCCCCTAAAATCACCTTTATATAGCTATACTATTATAAGATTCTTAACATATTCTTTCAGAATTTCTTTATGCACATACAACAAATGCAAATGAATATTCTTATTTTTCCCTTTTTGATTCAAAAGGTAGCATGATGTGCATTCTATACCTTTTTTTTACTTAGTGTATCTGGGCAATCTTTTCATGTCAGTATATGAGCTTCCCCATTCCATTATATGAATATATTATAATTTAATCGGTCCTCTTTGGCAGATATTTAAGTTGCACCCAGTCTCTTGCTATCACAAACACTTGATGATAGTAAATCATGTACTAGTTTTGTACACATGCTGCTGTATCTCTGAGATAAATTTCCAGAAGTGAAATTGTGGCACAAAAGAGAATATATATTAATACATTTGCAATTTTGGTAGATATTGCCAAATTACCATCAACTGGGGAAGTTTCAAAAGACAACCTATTTCATGGCCCAGTAAAATGTTCCCTATTCTTAAGACATTTCCTTCTTCCCTCCTACCGAATGGATCTAAACCTTACCATTCCTGAGTGTTATAGCTCATTGTACTTTGCTAATAGTGTTCATTATAATCTGCTTTGAATTAGAATCTTTTGCATAGATGACTTTTTTCCCAGTTGGGTTTGAGTTGTTTTTACTACATTCAATGAGGTGATTATTATTATTTTTTTCTTTATTAGAATTAGATGAGATATGTGAGTTTGGTATCATTTCTTTGATTACTTGCATCAAGATTGCCTAGATGCACTGTTAAATGAATAAAAGATGGACAGTGTACATCATGCTACCTTTTGAATCAAAAGGGAAAAATAAGAATATTCATTTGTATTTATTGTATGTGCATAAAGAAATTTGAGATATATCTAATATTAAGAAACTAATAATAGCTAATCTCTCTTTACCTCTATTTCAACCTTTTCTTGACAGAAGTAAGGTCTGAGCCAGGCCAGGGATACTCTTTCTTTTTTAACTCTTAAGAAGAATGAGGCTGGGCGTGGTGGCTCAGCCTATAATCCCAGCACTTTGGGAGGCCAAGGTGAGAGGATTGCCTGAGCCTGGGGGTCCGAGACTAGCCTGGGCAACTTGGTGAAACTTCATCTCTACAATAAATCACAAAAACTTGCCAGATGTGGTGGCATGCGTCTGTAGTTCCAGCTACTTGGAAGGCTGAGGCAGAAGGATCACCTAAGCCCAGCAGGCTGAGGCTGCGGTGGCTGTGAGCGTGCCACTGCACTCCAGCCTGGGTAACAAGAGTGAGACTCCAATTCAAAAAAACAAACAAACAGAAGAAGAAGAAGAAAGAGTCTCCTGGGCTTATCTTGGCTAGAATCCGTTAGGGGGACATCTAGATGTCTAATTAACTGTGGACTAGGCTGCAGAATGTGATAATAGTTCTGGAGATTTTCATCCTGACAGTTACTAAAATGAAAGTAACTGGACAAAATTACATGCTATAGAAAGCAATTTTATGTTAGCTGATGATTCATGTCAGTAATGAATAAAAGTGAATGTCAACTTCTGAAATGTTATTTACTATTATTACTGAAAAGGATTAATGGTAGACTTTCATATATTCTCTTAGACATTTTTCTTCTAGAAAGAAATCTTCAACCTTAGTTTCATCAACCAAATTGAGAATATTAGATATTCCTCTTGATCATGATGTTTTAGGAAAATATTGAGATCCACTGACTATGACTGTCATTGAATGGCAGCTAAGAAAATAAAGCAGATTTTAAAAGATTATAGAAGCTTCTGGTTACTAAGACTTGTCCTTAAATAGAGAATACTTAAAAATAGTCAAGCATGGTGGCTCATACTTATAGTCCAAGCACTACGGGAGGTGGGGATGGGAGGATTGCTTGAGCCCAGGAGTTCAAGACCAACCTAGGCAATGTAGCAAGACCTCATCTCTACCAAAAAAAAAAAAAATCTGGTCATGGTGGCATGTACCTGTAGTCTCAGCTATTCTGGAGGCTGAAGTGGAAGGATTGTCTGAGCCCAGAAGGTCAAGGCTGCAGTGAGCCATGATCCTGCTGCTGTACTCCAGCCTGAGAATCAGAATGAGACACCAACTTAAAAATAAAACATGTCACAAATGCCACTTTATTTTAAAATATAGGTAGAGGCTGGGTTTGATGGCTCACACCAGTAATCCCAGCACTTTGGGAGGCCAAGGCCAGAGGATCACTTGAAGCCTGGAGTTTGAGACGGTATGAGCAACAGAGCAAGACCCTATCTCTACACACACAAAAAAGAGCCAAGCGAGCTCACACCTGTAATCCCAGCACTTTGAAAGGCCAAGGGGAGGGAATCAGTTGTACCCAGGAGTTTAAGACCAGCCTAGGCAACAAAACGAGAACTCGTCTGTACAAATAATTTTTTAAAAATTAGTCAGGTGTGGTTGCACGTGCCTATAGTTCTAGCTACTTGGGAAGTTGAGACACAAGGATCACCTGAGCCCAAGAGATTGAGGCTATGGTGAGCCATGATTATGCCACTGCACTCCAGCCTGGGCAACAGAGTGAGACCCTGACTCAAAAAAGGGAAAAAAATTAGTCAGACATGGTGGCAGGAGCTACTTGAATGGCTGAGGTGAGAGGATCAATTGAGCCCAGGAGTTTGAGACTGTAGTGAGCTATGATCGCACCTGTGGGTAGCCATTGTACTCTGGCCTGCATGGCAGAGCAAGACCCTGTCTCTAAACTAAGTAAATAAAATAAATAAAAATTTAAAAATAAAATGTAGGTAGAAAAAAAGCGGACTGAAAATTAACTAAAAATTTATCAATGGTTTTTTTAAAGGTGTGATTTAAAGATATTTTCTCTCTAGTTTTCTGTAATTTTGCAGTACAAAGTTACAAATTAAAATAAATGGTGTGTTATTGTGACAGTAACAGACTTGTTCTTGTAACTTACTTCATGGGCTCAAGCATGCTGAATCTACTGCTATTTGAAGCTTATTTATTATTCTTTGCTTGGCTTTGTTGTAGCCTCGAGCTGTGGCAGGCTTTCGAGGGACAGTTCGTTATGCATCAATCAATGCTCATCGGAACAGGGTAGGTATCTTAACTAGAGTCATATCTGTGTAAGTATGCTAATGACTTGAATCAGATTGCCTTCTTGAGTTTAGAGTACAGTGGTGTGGAAAGTGCTTGGGAGTTGAGAATACCCTTTATATCTCAAAGTTACTTGGAATGGTTGTTCTGATTCACTCTTGTGTGGCACTGAGGATAAAGGAGTTCGTAAGACTAATAATACATAGTAAAGTGTTTAACAGGTATGTGCAGCTGCGTACAAAATAAAATTGGATTTGCCAGAAAAGATAATATCTAAGTATATTTATGGCTATGGGGAGTCTGTGTCCTTAATTAGGTATCAGTAAGTATTAGCAAGTTCAATATAGAATTTAGAAGAAACTAAATATCTGTGTTCTACTTCAATAAATCATTTGAGAATATTATCAATACCTAATACAATGTAAGAGTCATCATTTTGTCTATAATATGTATCTAATTTGTGCCATCTCTCCCTACTGAAACTTTTGTCTTCAAGAAGGTCTCAAGTGCAGACAATTTTAAAATATTTTAGCTTTTATGTTAGTAAATTATCCATTTCCTCTCGGGCTAAAATTGCTCTCAGTCTTGCCCCTCCCCCCTTACCCCTCACCCCTCGCCCCCCCTTCTCTCTCTCCTCTCTCCTTCCTCTTCAGCCTCCAGA
>CAUYQG010089195.1:0-25068 GCA_963574415.1 Tarsius wallacei
AAAAAAATTTTAAATGTTAAATATGTGGGGTACAATTCAGGGTTAGGTATACAAATGTTCTTTATGCAGGTACCCTTGTTGATGAGGTGTACCCCCCCTTAACCTGAGAGTTTCCCATTACTGTCAATCTAACCCCCGTCCTCCCCTGGTAGTTTCCAACTACTGTCAATCCCTTTCTTATGGTATTATGATAGTTGTTCAAGGTCCGTTGACAAGTGAGAACATGTGATACTCAGTTCTTTGTTTCTGTGATAGACCACTCAGTATTATAGCCTCCAAGTCCATCCACATTGGTACAAAGTTCACAATTTTGTCCTTCTTTATGGCTGTGTAATATTCCATCACGTCTGTGTAACACATTTTTAAAATCCAGTCCTCTTTCGATGGGCAGCATGGTTGATTCCATCATTTTACTATTGTGAATAATGTTGCAATAAATGTATGTGCAAGAATCTTTTTCATAGAGTGATTTGAGTTCCTCTGGGTATATTCCCAGGAGGGGAATGTGGGGTCATATGGGAGGTCAATTTTTAGATCTGTTAGGAATCACCACACTGTTTCCACAGAGGCTGTACTAGTTTATACTTCCACAAACAGTGTAGAAATGTTCCCTTTTGGCCGCATCCTCTCCAGCATCTGAGATTTTTGTAGTTACTGATGATAGCCATCCCGATTGGAGTTAGGTGGTATCTCAGTGGAGTTTTAATTTGCATTTCTTTGATGACAAGTGAGGCTGAGCACTTTTTCTTGTATCTGTTGACTTATCGTATATCTTCTTTTAAGAAGTGTCTATTCATATCTTTTGCCAACTTTGTAATGGGGCTGTTTGTTTTTATCTTTTTGGCATGTTTGAGTTCCTGTAGATACTAGATATTGGTCTTTGTCAGATATACAGTTGGCAAATATTTTTTTCCAGTCTGTGGGCTGTTTCCTCACTCTCTCAATGGTTTCTTTGGCTTTGCAGAAGCTTGTCGGTTTGATGAGGTCCCACTTGTCTACCTCATCTCTTATGGCATGGGCACTTGGGGTTTTGATCAGAAATTGGTTATCAGTTCCAATTTCCATAAGGGTGTCTCCTGCATTTTCTAAGAATCTTATAGTTTGAGGTTTTACATTTAGGTCTTTGATCCATTTAGAGTTGATTTTTGTGTATAGGGTCTTGTTTTCATCTTCTGCCTGTGGTCAGTCAGTTTTCCTAGCACCGTTTACTGAATATGCTCTCTTCTCTCCAGTAGTTGATGGCAGAGGCTTTGTCAAAGATGAGTTGGTTGAGAAATGGATGTTTTGCTTCTGGAATCTCTATCCTATTCCATTGGTCTATATGCCTGTTCTTGTATCAATAACGGGCTATTTTGATTACTGTAGCTTTTAATAAATCTTAAAGTCTGGGAGTGTGATGCCTCCTGCTTTGTTTTTCTTGCTGAGGATTGTTTTGTATATTCATGGTCACTTATGTTTCCATATGAATTCCGATATTGTCATTTCCAGGTCTGAGAAGAATGCTGCTGGTAATTTAATGGGTATTGCATTAAATCTGTAGATCACCTTGGACATCTTAATAATGTTGATTCTTCCAGTCCATGAGAATGGAATATTTTTCCATTTGTTTGTGTCATCTTTGATTTATTTGAGCAGTGTTTTGTAGTTTTCATTGCAAAGGTCTTTCACATTTCTGGTTAGGAAGATGCCAAGGTATTTCATTTTTTTGGTAACTATTGTAAATGAGGTTGTGGTTCTTATTTGGGTTTCTGTTTGTTCTTGGTGTATAGGAATGCGACTGACTTTCGCACATTTATTTTATACCCTGAGACTTTGCCAAAGTCTTCTATCTGTGCAAGGAAGTTTATGACAGATTCTCTTGGATTTTTTATGTATAGAGTCATGTTGTCTGCAAAGAGGGAGAACTTAACTTCCTTTTTTAATATTTGAAAACCCCTGATTTCCTTCTCTTGTCTGATTGCTCTAGCTAGGACTTTCAATACTGTGTTGAACAGGAGGGGTGAGAGTGGGCATCCTTCTCTTGTTCCAGTTTTCAGGAGGAAATAGTTCCAATTTCTGCTGTTTAGCAGCATGTTGGCTGTGGGTTTCTCATAGACGGCTCTTACTATTTTGATGTATGTTCCATCTGTGCCTAGATGTTCGAGGGTTTTTATCAAGAAGGGGTGCTGGATTTTATCAAAAGTCTTTTCTGCATCTAATGATATAATCATGTGGTTTTTGTCTTTACATCTGTTGATGTATTTAATTATGTTTATGTTCTTGCAGATGATGAACCAGCCCTGCATCTGGTGGATGAAGCCTACTTGGTCATGGAGGATGATTTTTAGGTGTGTTGTTGGATCTGGTTTGCTAGAATCTTGTTGAGAATTTTGGCATCTATGTTCATCAAGGATATTGGACTGTAGGTCTTTTTCTTTGTTGGATCTTTACCTGGTTTGTGTATCAATGTGATGTTAGCTTCATAAAATGATTTGGGAAGAGTTCCATCTTTCTTGATTGCCTGGAATACTTTCAATAGTATTGGCATCAACTCCTCCTTATATGTTTTGTAGAATTCTGCTGGATAGCCATCTGGTCCAGGGTTTTTTTTTTTGTAGGTAGTTTTCTTATGACATAGTTGATTTCCTGGGTTGTTATTGAGTCTTGATTTCTTCTTGTTTCAACCTGGGGAGGTTGTGTGATATCAGAAAGTCCTCCATTTCATTTAGGTTTTCGTGTTTGCTTCCATACAGGTGTACATAGTAATCTCTGATAATCTTTAGTATTTCTTCAGGGTCAGTTGTGACTTGATCTTTTGCATTTCTGATTGTGTTTATTAGGGACTTTTTTCTCTTTTTCTTGGTCAGTTTAGCTAGGGACCCACCAATCTTGTTTAAACTTTAAAAGAACGAGATTTTTGTTTCACTGATTTTTTTGTGTTATATTTTTGTCTTCTATGTCCAGAATTTAGGATTTTATTTTGATGATCTGGATTCTTCTGCTGAAGTTAGGGTTTTTGTGATCTTGCTTTTTCAGCTTCCTTAGGTGATTTGTTACATTGTTAACTTGCACTCTCTCCATTTTCTTCATGTGTGTTCATAGAGGTATGAATTCCCCTCTTAGAACTGATTTCATTGTATCCCAGAGATTTTGGTAAGATGTTTCTTTATTTTCATTTGTTTCTAGATATCTTTTAAACTCTATTTTGATTTCCATGTTGAACCAGGAGTTGTTAGCATCATGGTGTTTAGTGTCCAAGTCTTTGTGGGTTTTGGCGGAACTTTGTTGGTGCTGATAATTATTTTTATTCCATTGTGGTTTGAGAAGGTGCATGGCAGAATTTCAATCTTATGGAATTTGTTTATGCTTGACTTATGGCCAAGGATGTGGTCGATCTTAGAGTATGTTCCACATGGTGATGAGTTGAATGTGTATTCCGTGACTTTTGGGTGGAGTGTTCTGTAAGTATCAATGAAGTCCATTTGGCCAAATGCCACTTTGAGGTTCCATATCTCCTTGTTGACTTTTTGTCTTGATGACTGTCTAGGGTTGTTAGTGGGGTGTATAATTTCCCAGCTATGATAGTGTTAGAGTCAATATCTTTTTTTATTTTACCTAGTACCTGCTTTATGAAAGTTGGTGCTCCTATGCTGGGTGCATGTATGTTTAGGATGGATATTTCTTATTGAAGGATTGAACCTTTTATCATTATGAAGTGACTTTCTGTATCTTCTTAAATTTTTGATCAATTAAAGGATATTTTGTCTGATATTAAGATCATGACTCCTGCTTTCTTTTGTGTTTTGTTTGCCTTAAATTTTATTTCTCATCCTCTAACTTTGAGTCTGAGTGTCCTTTCTGGTGAGATGAGTATCCTGGAGACAATATATTGTAGCTTTGTGATACTCTATCCAATTTTCCAATCTATGTCTTTTCAGTGATGCATTTAGTCCATCCACATTCAGGCTAATTATTGAGATGTGAGAGTTCATCCCTGTCATGAGGTTCTTATAGAATTTGATGTTGTTGCTGCTATTTGTTTATTTGTTATCTTTCTTTTGTTTTTTGGGTTGATTCGTATATGTTTTCAATATTTTTCCTGCATTGCTATTCTCTTTTTCCTTTCTTCTGTGTTTAATACTTTTTTAAAAGTGTTTCTTGTAGAGCTGGTCTGGAGGCAGCGTAAACTCTTAGGGATTAAATGTCTCAGAAGGATTTTAATTCTCCATCACTGATGAAACATAGCTTAACTGGGTAAGTAATTCTTGGCTGAAATTGTTTATCTTTGAAAACTTTGAAGATTGAGCTCCAAGCTCTCCTAGCCTGAAGCATTTCTGTAGATACATTTGCTGCTATTCTAATTGGTCTTCCCTGGTAGGTAGTCTGACTCTGACCTTTCTTTCTTGTTGCATTTAGAATTTTTTCTTTTATGCCTACTTTGTGTAGGCAAATTACTATGTATCTAGGAGTTGGTCTTGTCATCTGTTGTCTGACAAGGGTTCTCTGAATCTCTTGTATTTGGATGGTCACATCACTGATGAGATGAGGAAAGTTTTCTTGGATAATTTTCGTGGAATGTTTATTCCAGGATAGTCTCTGGCACTTTATCTGCCTCAGGGATTCCAGTTAATCTTATATTTGGCCTCTTGAAATAATCACTTATCTCTTGGAGGTTTTGTTCTGTCTTTTTAAGCTTCTTTTCCATGTTTTTAACAGTTTGGGTTAGTTTCATATTTTGATTCTCAAGCTGAGATTCTTTCTTCTGCTTGGTTAATTCTGCTTTCTATGCTTATCAGCTTGTTGTTTACTTCATTCACTGTACTCTTTATTGCCATTATCTCAGTTATCAACTCCTTCATTCTTTCCTCTTGTCTCTCCTCATTTCTATTTACTCTCTCTATTAATATCATGATATCTGGGTTTGTGGTTTGAGACTAGTCATTCTGGAGACTCTTCATTGTTTGAGTTCTGGAGTCTGTTTTCTTAGTGGCTGACATTCCAGGGGTCTGTGTGAGACTCATATTCTTCCTTTGGTTTTCCTTCATTTGTGTATGTTCCCCCCCCACCTCTTTTTAAAAAATCTCTTCTTTAATTCTCTTGTTCAGTGATGGGAAGATAATTTTTATTTCTGTTTGCTCAATCCCCTATTCTTCTTTATGTAGATCTTCTGGTTTTGTTCAATTCTGAGACTGGACTAGGGGTGGGGGCCTGTGTTTTTTGCAGTTTTGAGATTTAATTAAGGGGGGAGCTGTGATTCAGAAGCTATCTGCAGATTCCAGTATCTGCTGACAGGTGTATGGACGCCTCTGGAACCCACTTCCCACTGTCTTACAATCTGTCCATCCAGTGGGGGTGTCTGTTTGGCCCCTGAAATCAAAATGAGATAAGAAAAGGGAAAAAAATAGAAAAAGGAAAGAGGAAGAAGAAAGAGAGGTAGAGAGAGAGAGAAGAAGATGAGGAAAAACATACAGGCATAACAACTAACAAATAAACAGAGAGACAAACAAAGACAGAAAAAAACAAAAACACACAATCATACAAACACATCCCTGTTGGTGTACTCCTTCTCAAAAATACCCATACATAAACAGAAAATATGAAAAAAAATCCAACTAACAGAAACAAAACAATTACAAAAATGTAAACAAATCAGAAGAAAGAGAGAAGAAACAAGAACATAAACTAAAACAGAAAACAAACAAGAAAAAAATGAAAAAAAACAAACAAAAAAGAAAAACTTGCTCTTTGATCGTTTCTGTGACACTAGCTTCCTTTCAGGCCTCTGCTTTAGGGAGCAGCTCTGGTCTCCAGCCCCTCCCCTCCACTGTCAGCACAGGTCGATAGGGTTCTTTCAGCAGGTCAGATGCCCCACGGACTACTGTGGGAGGAGGATGGATCAGATCTGGACTCACCCTGCTGCTGCTGTCAAGTCTCCCACTCGGATCTGACTTGTCTGTACCTGTTCCAGTGTGGGGGAGGGGCATCTGTATCTCCAATTCTGATGAGAAGATAGTCTCTGGGTCTCAAGATGGAGGCTGGGCAGAGTTGGGTGGGGCAATCCAAGTCTCTGCTGGTGTCTGCACTGAGAAGATGGCATACATTGGTGTCTCATCACCAGCATTGGAGCTTTATTCCTGTTTTCCATGACCTGCCTTCTCCACTGATCCTCCTGCTTGTGCTAGGTCTGCTATTGCAGGTGATGGCAAGGGCCAGATGCCAGATGGTGATGGGCAGCTGTTCTCTGCTGCCTCCTTTCAAGAGAGCCCTGAGAATGGCAGACAATCCTGCACTCCCAGTTCTCCAATCTCCTGAAATTTTTAATGTATCTTAAGTAAGACTGAGCCTTAATATATACCTCTGCTTCTATATCTGGAACATAAAAACTCCAGTGGTATGTGTTGCTTACATTAACAGGCATTGTCTTGATTATGCTGTGGTCTGATACCTCAGGCCCTGGCACATGGAAGACTTTACAGTTTTGATCACGGGGTGCTTGGTTACTCTCCCCAGTTGTTATCTTCCTACTGGTGTTCTAGAAAAAAATTTATACTATAGTTGATACCATGGTGCTCCTTCTTCTCATGAGTCTAAAAGAAAACAGTTAAGACATGATAAACTGAAATGGGAACCTCAATTTCTACCATACTAGGCAATGACTTTTTATGTTAGTGTTAGACTGGCCATGAACATGGAAATGGACACAAGTCTTTCTTCTCTGGTTCTACAAATACATAATTCCTTTAAGAAAACTGCTAACAGTCATATTTTGGTGATCAGAATCTTAAACCCTATACTCCAGTCTATGTTGTAATTAAGTCTTGTCCAATCCAATCCAAGAAAGGTAAGTATTCTATGAATATTTGTGCTATGGCAGGCCATATTAGAGCACCAGCATATTAGGTTCACTCTATACTTCACTTATATTTATCTTGGTGTTTCTATATATAAGTTGATGTGTATCTGTAAGCTTCAATTAAGTTACCAATCGTGTAATAACCACCTTCGACACCAGCAGGAACCTTGAAAATTATGTTGTAATCACTCCTCAATTCACAGTCAGCCTAGAAACAATGTCAGCCATGAACAGTCTGTGAATGTTCACTCCCATCTCTACTGAGAGGTCCTTGAAGTGGCCAGCCCAGTGTTCTTGGGGACAGTCCAAGTAATGGTATCCTCAGAGTAATTGATGACATTTTAGAGAAGGGAAATTGTACTCTATTTTTTTTTCTGTATGCAAATGTTAGACTAAGTTATTAAAATTTGGTTGTTGTAGAAAAAAGTATATCTATGTCCAGAAATGGAGTGTGGAGATTGGGAAGGGGGATTGAGAGATTAACTAAAACAATTAGAAAAATGAGGTCCTAACTCATTTGTTTGGTTATGATACAATGAAAAAGTTATAATGTGAATTGTTTTCTATAATAAGTAGGGACACTAAGCAGGCCTTGAAGGATAAATTTAGGAAACTAATAGACTACTGAAATAGTCTTTTAGATTGTATTAAGGATAGAAAGAAATATGTGGAAACTGACAGACAGGAATAAGTGCAGTAGAGGCAAGATGACAGAACACCTAGCATGGAAGATATATGGAGGAAAACCATGGGAGGAAGATAGGGTAGCCCTAAATTGTAAAAGCCTTGGAATTTAGAATTTTTAATATTCATTTGGGTATCTGGGTGGGTATCTGTTTTCTACTTCTATCATCTCTCACTCTCAATGGCCCCTTTTTCTGCTGCATTTTCAGGGGACATCACATGACATGGGAGTTCGGCGGGTAGACTTTGTTTCAGAAATGGCTAGGTAACAGAGGCTGGGCTAATCAGGTACCCCTAATGGACTTTGGCTTGAACCATTGTAACTGAGGCATTTCCTTTGTTTAGTAGCTAACTCAAACTGTTCTCAGTTTACCTTTGCCACAATAGAAAGAATCTTTCTGAGAATGAAGAAGGTGAAGGAAGGACCAATCTAGCCATGCGTTGAGCCAACTCTGACCTTGAAGTTTTCAATTTTTTGAATGAAAAACTTTTGTTAAATTGATTAGAACTGGAGATCTGCTAATTCCAACCAAGAGCCCAAATGTTGACATAGTTCCTACATTGTACAATAGGCAAAAAATAAAATAAAATAAAATAAAGTCAGATGTTCTCAAGTTAGTGCTACCAAAACCCAACTCCTTGCCTCTTATTCATAGGGCAAGCCACAGCTGTGTCCACCGTCAAAATTAACCAGTGGTACTTGTAGAAAGTACTTGATCTAATAGCAGAAAATGTAATGCCTTGAATATGCCAGGAATCACAAGTAATTAGAATCCTGGCAATTTGTTTTAATGATTATTTCTATAATAGCTAAGCTATACTTCTGAGTAGTCAAAATAACTCAATTTTTTTCTATGAAAAATTTATATCTTAGAGTTTTATGGGAAATAAAAGTCTTCTTATTTGCAAATAGTGCTCCTATAATTTAAAAACCACTTTGAATAACTAGTTTTTTAATGACTACTCAAAAATAAAGAGACACCATAGTTTAAACAATCTTCTACTTAGAGATTAAGGTTTCTAACTTCTCATAAAGATGTCAAAATGTTTATATATACACATATTTTCTACATTCAGTGTATACATATGGTCTTTTAAAGGACATCAATAGGTCAAGAAAGATGAATTTCAAGATGAATTCAAACTGCTTTCCAATTAGTGTTACTATAAAAAAAGTCTTTGTTAATTTTGTAAGTAAAGGAAAAAAAAAAAACAACTCAAAAGTGTTCCTTTGTAATTTCTACATGCTGTTTATTGGAAAAGATATGTTTTTAGACTTATAAATTGACCCACCTTTAATTGCTGGACTTATGGGGCTGTGAAGACAGCTCACAGCAGAATCCTGGTGTCAGTCAGGTTGGTTCCATAGCCATCCCTCTGAGTGTCTCTTACCAGGTGCACAGCTGGTGTGTGAAACACCATCTGCCAGATGGAAGCTATTCCCGAAGTTGCCTGAGTCAAGATCATAGATGTAAGAACACTTGGAATTTCATAGTGGGAACCCTCAAGCTCCATCTGAGCATGGTCTTTTATGGGAGCTCAAGTTCCCACTATAGCCAGAGGTGAGATTCAGCTCAGTGGAAGAATCTCACTAGTTTTCCTACCACACACTTGCCTGGAGCAGGTCCATGAGGATTAATGGAACTTTTTAAACAGACAACTTTGGGAAGAAGGTTTGCTTAATCCTGTTCATTTATGAACACTTGGAAGATTAGATCTCCTTTTGACCTCTAATCAATGTATTATCTTATTTGTATACACACTCAAGTCCCTAGAAACTATCATCTAGGTCTAATAGGTTATTGAGCTTATGCATCTTGAACATTATAACTCCTACAAAGATGGGCAACGGTAATGTCAGAGTACTTTGCATTTGGTTAAGAGGAGAAACTGCATAAGCCACATAGCAGAGAGCTGGCACGCTGTAGATATCCAGTAAGAGGTAGTTAGCCATTCTTTTTACATTTTTTCTTTTTCCTTTAGCATGCCAGTTTATGAAAGTGATTCCTTTTTAATTTTTTTCCCCTTTTCATCTAGCCATTCTTGATATAGCAACAGCATGGGTTAAGCTAATTGAATAAGAGTAGAAATAAATGACTCAGTCAGACACAATTGCCATATTGCATACCCTATATAGCTTTTCAGTACTTATATTGCCCAGGCATAGCCTCTGATTGGTAATTGATTTAGCAGATTTTTAGCTAGTTTTCTTTTTTTTTCTTTTTTTTTTTGAGTTGGAGTCTCACTCTGTTGCCCAGACTGGAGTGCAGTGGCCGCTCTCGGCCACCGCAGCCTTGACCTGCTGGGCTCCGGCGATCCTTCCGCCTCAGCCTTCCAAGTAGCTGGAACTACAGGCACGCGCTACCACGCCTGGCTAATTTTTGATTTATTGTAGAGATGAGGTCTTGCCAAGTTGCCCGGGTGGGTCTCAAACCCGCGGGCTCAGGCAATCCACTCACCTCAGCCTCCCAAAGCACGGGATTACTGGCTGAGCCACTGAGCCTGGCTCTGGACACTATCTTAACCCTCATGTGACCCCCAAATATTTTAAACCACTGCACTACTCTGCTATATATCATCCAAAGAGCTTTCTAATTTTAAATCAGCAAACACAATAGTATATATATACAGCATGTATTTATCCTGCCCTCCTGAAGCAGAGATGGATTATCATAGAATAGTGTGGCTAGAAAAGTGGAGTGTCCCCTCTGACACTCGACCTTCCTGTGTTTGGAATTCAAGGCGCTTCATCATCCAGGCTCTTCCCTTTCACTGTCCAGCCTGAGCAGCCCTTGTTCTGGCCTTGCAGGACCTCCCCAGGGCTCTAGATCACAAGACTCTAGCTGTATTTTCGCATCCTTTAGTTTCTCTCTGACATGCCCTTGAAGCCTGTCTATGTCTAGCTCTGACAAACTTCTACTCAATCTGCAAAACCAAGTTCCATCTTACCTTTTCTAGTAGTCAAGTCTCTTTTGAATAACACTGAAAGTAACTGATCTTATCGTAGCTCTTAGTAAATAAAAGTATCTAGGCCAGGGTGGTGGCTCACACCTGTTATCCCAGCACTTTGGGAGGCCAAGGCAGGAGGGTTGCTTGAAACCAGGAATTTGAGACCAGCCTGGGCAACATAGCAAGACCCCATCTCTATGTTTATTAAAAAATATAAAAATAAGAAGAAAAAAGTAACTAAATTCAGAGGTGCTGCAGCTTCAGGGAATCCCAGAGCTCAGATGAGGCCATCAGGACAGGCTTTCTCTCCATTTCTGCTTCCTTCCATGAGGATCACAGTCATGGTAAAGATGCTTGCATGTCCAGGATCTCAGAAGGAGAGAGGTACTCTTTTCTATCAGTTCCACCAGAAGCCTCCGAGGAATGGCTTGCAATGCCCAGTTTGTGTCATGTCCCCTTCCTTACTATGACCAGAGAGATGCAGTGTCCAGCACATGAGCCCAATTCTTTGGTGACAGGAAGGACTCATCTCCACCAAACAATAAAAAGAGGAGCTGTGTTACCAGAAGAGGGGGAAAGGGTATGAAACGTTCCTCATGAAACCTTTCTTGACTGCCTTAAATTGAGTTACTTCCAACTCTATTCTTCCATTTCTCCATGACAGCACCTGTCACATTGTAAAGCAACACATGTTTACTTGTCCTTGCTATTTGTGGATTGAAGTGAAGGCTCTCTGTCTTATTTTTATCTATCACAATGCAACGCACAGGATAGGTACTCTGAAAAGGCTTACTGAATGAACACATGAATGAAAAGACAGGAGTTTGTACTGTGGTTACTCTTCAGGTTGTAAAAATCTTATACCTCTTATCAGAAGACAAGAGTTTGAATATGAGGAAGATTATGGTAAATGCATGTGGCGGTTTTAATTACAGAGGCTTCTTGACTTTTTATGAGGTTATGTCCCAATAAAGCCATTGTAACCAAAAAATCTAAGTTGAAAGGCATTTAATACCCTAATAAACTGACTGCAAAGAAAAAAAAATTGTAAGTTGAACCATCATGAGTCAGGGACCATCTGTATGTCCTCAAATTCTGGAGCACTCTCGCCTTCAAAGGGCGAAGCCTGTGTTCTTAAATGTGGGCTGTACTTTGTGTCACACCTTTCACAGCTAGAAAAGAGGAAATGATGGTATGCAACTTTGGAGTCTAGATCATAAAAGGGAAATTGCTTACAGCTCTCTCTCTCTCTCTCTTCTCTCTCTTGCCATTCTGTGAGGATGCTTAGGCAACCCTGTGGAGGTGCTCATGTGGCAAGGAACAGAAGCCTTCTGCTCAGAGCCAGCAAGGAGCAGTGGTATCCTGTCAGCAGCCGGGTGAGTGAATCATCTTGAGACAGGTCACCCGGTCCCAGTTAACCCTTCAGAGGAGAGGAGTCTCACCTGACACCTAGCAACCTCATGAAAGGCCCTGAGCCAGAACCACCTACCTAAGCCACTCCTGGGTTGCTAAATCCCAGCAACTGTGTGTGTAAGAGATACTACATGATTTTTTTTCAGTTGACAAATTTGGGGCAAGTTGTTACACAGCAATAGGTAAATGTTACAATACAGAAGAGCTTTACAAGGAAGTGAAAGGAGGGCTAAAGAAAGAAATGTCATCAACATGGGAAGGCAGACGGCAGAAAGGTCTCCCAAGGAGAGGGGGCCTTGGAGATGGGTCTTCAGGGAACTGGGCACACAAGGGGGAGACCTTAAAAAACCCTGAATTTACTTATAAAAAATTGTGTATTTATTCTTACATGTTTAAACTTCAGTCACCTTCAAAGAACTCTCCATTTGATGCAAAACACCTATTGAGATGCTTTTTCTACTGTTCAAAACAGTTTTTGAACTCTCGGTTTTGATGACTTTTCGTGCTTGTGCTGTTTTTTATTTCACCTCTTCCCCATTTGCAAAACGTTTCCCTTTGAGAACTTTAATCTGGGGGAACAAAAACAAAAAACATTGCTTGGGGTGAGATTGGTTGAATAGGGAGGTGGGAGATAGTATTTGGCCATTTTTGGTCAAATACTGCTGAACATTCAGCTCGATGTAGGCAGGCACTCATAAATCACTCGTCATGAAACGGGCAAACACGTATTGAAAGAATGTCTCCAAAAGATTTCACTGAAGCCGAATGTAGCCTCTCACAACAGTGCTAGCAGGTACACTGATGCCAATGGTTTCCTCTAACACTTACTTAGCAGGGGAAGCCTGTACTGCAAGGAACCCACCCTCCAAAAAGATAATTCGGGCTCTTTAGGGGGTGCCCCACCTCCCCTGGCATGTGCACATGGAAGAGAAAAGAAACATTTTAGGAAAAAGAATGAGAAAGAAAGGTGAAGGTTATGTTCAGGACCTAGGGATAGACTCAGTGATATGCATCTATGATGCAAGTAAGACATCAGTGGTAGATGGCTGGGAAAAGATCGCAGCACTCAAAACTAAAGTAGCTCCAAGGAACCCCTAAGAACAGCCGTTCTCCACTAACTGGTCCTTAGACCTCTCCTATTTTGTTACTGAGTTCCTTGTTGATCTCATCCACAGCTAGGATATTAACTAATATCTACCAGATTGTTTAAGATCTAACCCAGACCTGACTCTGGTGATTTGATCTCATGTTTCCAACTGTTTCCTGATTTTCTCCAGCTGGACGTGCAACCAGCATCTCAAATTCTTTGCCCCTTAAAGCAGAATTGTTTTTGAGCAAAAGGGTGATTTAGAAAAGATGACCTTAAATTTCCTTTCAATTTCAAGGGTGGTCCTGCAATGGTTGGCCTGACTCAAGTTGTTTCCCCATGGGCCACTAATTTGGGGGCAGTTGCGGGAATCTAAGGAGCAAACAATCTCCTGGAACGTTTTCAAGGACAGACTTTAGCACCACCGAATGGAAGTCCATGGGACAGTTCAGAAGCAGCATCGTCCATATTGCTACCTTTAGAGTTCGTCATCCCCAAAACCCACCAAAGAAAACACATTTACCATCCATGTACCCACCCTGGTATCTGCAGATTGACTGTTTTTGGTCACACTGAAAGCAGCAATTTCTCCTTTATTCCAGTTCCAAATGCAGCTGTTCCTAGGTGTATCTGTATCCATCTTGGACTGGTTAAAGTAAGTTAAAGAGAAGGTTAGTTCCCCAGAATAAAAATCTTGGATCATCACGATGGCACCTCTCTGCAATGCACTGTCAACATGTCTCTGTGCATGTTGTACATTGTCTGCAGTGTCTCATGAATACTGCCTCCCCAAGGTCTCTGATTTTTAGGGCCCCGCCTTATGACCAGGCTGTGCTGCAACTCGGAGTTTCTCCACCTGACTGCAAATTAGAATCCCCTGGAGTTTAGGAAAACTCCCTTTCCTGGGCCTTACCCAAGACCAATTAAATCAGCATATCTGGGGTGGAGCCTAGGCATCTTATTGTTTGAAAGTTCAACTGGCAACTTTAACGGGCAGTCAGGGTGGAGGAGAAAAAGACTTGCCTATGCAGACCTGACCTGGCTGTGTTCTTTAATTACTCCCACCTGGGAAATCATTCACACTTTCCGAGAATCAATTTGCAATTCTAGAAAATGTGATAATACTTTCTAAGCAGGACTATTGAAAGAGCAAATGAAACAGTGGTGTGAAAAGGCGTGATAAATGTAAAGAACCAGGTACTGTTATTGGGATTATCATATTCTTCCTGCTGTCAGTCTAACTCTAGCCCTAATCATCAGGGCAGAAGCTAGGGGAAGCAGCTTCCTAGCTGGGCTTCTTGCCTGCTGTATCTCTGCCCTCCAATTCACCCTTCATCTCACTGCCAGGTCAACTTTTCCAAATCACCCTTTTGCTCAAAAACGATTCTGCTTTTATTTCTGCCAAAATAATTCGACTGCTCTATACCTCCTTAAGTCGCAACCCTAACAACTTTTGTAATCTTATCTTCTATTTTCTAAATACGTCCTGTGTACAGTCAACCACCACTCTGCTAGCCAGCCAGTCAGCCGGCCAAAAAACGTTGGAGTTCCTATCATATCACAGCATTATGTTAGAACTGTGGGAAAGGACATAACATGGAGTCCATGTACCCAATGAACAGCCATGCTAACGTTGCCCAGAACTGGCATGTTTCTCTAGCAGTTCACTTTAACTTATCCTTAATCACTAGCCAAAGACAGAACGGGTTTCTCAGAGGCAGCTATCGATCATTGCTTGACACCCCGCTCCCCAGCTTGTTTTGTACTAATTAGCTTTTCTATTTCAGGTATTTGCCTCCACCCATAAGACCCAAGTTAACCTAATCAGCTTCTGGTGACCTTCATGACAAAGACAGATCCCATCACCATGGCAGCAATCATGTGACTAGCCCACCCACCTGCCTGCTGTCTATCATCTGACTGAGTGCTTGGGTTTATCTGCCCTCCGGAAGATGTGGAGCAGGCTGCCACCCAATCACCTTGATGATCTTCCCCCATCAAAGGGAAAGTTTAAAGGAATTCAACTCCAAGCCGGCCTGTCATCATTGCTTTGCTAAACTCTGGTGTGTCCACGTGGCTCTTTGAGCTATAGCTGCCATGCTTCCTAGCTTTGGTCCCCTCCTCTACCTTGGGGATGTAAATCAATCAATCAATCAATCAGTTAATCAATCGATCAATCGCTCTCTCTCTCTCTCTTTCTAATTTACTTTGAAATAAACCTTATTTTACAATCTAACTTCTGTGCAATTCTTTGCATATTTCTCGTGGCATCGGATCACATGCCACCCCACCCTGGCAGGTCTGACCTAACATTTTGGTTCTTATATAGTCCTTGAAAAAAACTTTCAAAAGATGAATGAACATAATGTCATTATACTTTAAAAAAAAATTTTATTATTTTTTGTTTATTTACTCATTTGCTTATTTATTTATTTATTTTTGAGTTGGAGTCTCACTCCATCACCCAGGCTGGAGCACCGTGCACACTCACAGCCACCCCAGCATCAACCTGCTGGGCTCCGGCGATCCTTCTGTTTCAGCCTTCTGAGTAGCCAGAACCACAAGTGCGTGCTACCAAGCCAGGACAATTTTTGATTTATTGTAGAGACGAGGTCTTGCCAAATTGCCCAGGCTGGTCTCAAACCCGTGGACTCATGCAATCCATTGGCCTCAGTCTCCCAAAGTGCTGGGATTACAGGCTGAGCCACTATTTTTATTTTACTGAGATGAGGTCTTGCTATGTTTCCCAGGCTGGTCTTGCACTCCTGGGCTCAACGAATTCTCCTGCCTCAGCCTCTCAAAGTGCTGGGATTTCAGGTGTAAGCCACCATGCCTGGCCCCACAATGTCATGATAAATGGTA
This sequence comes from Tarsius wallacei, assembly GCA_963574415.1. Classification (NCBI taxonomy): domain Eukaryota; kingdom Metazoa; phylum Chordata; class Mammalia; order Primates; family Tarsiidae; genus Tarsius; species Tarsius wallacei. The sequence continues at coordinate 15,828 of CAUYQG010089195.1, forward strand.
GAATAACTGGTGTCTATTTCCCGGGTTTTTGAGGGTTATAATAGTTTGCAGAGCTGGCTTCGTGGGCATGTGTGTTCTACAATCACACAGGGTCCCACACTCCGAAGGGTCTGACACATGGGTGGTTGAATGCTCTGCTGTTGTCATCTTGAAATTCTTCCTCACTTTCGGGCAAGGGCCACGCATTTCCATTTAGTATTGGGACCAACACAATGATAGTGAGTGGTAATGTTTGATTGGCCATTTATTTTATTTTTCGTTCTGTTGTTTTAGAAAGGATGTAAGGAAGCATAAAGGAGGAATAAAATGAAGGTTGACCACACAAAATTTAAAAGTAGCATTTTAATGAGGCAAGGGAAAATACAAGCTTAGGAAGTTAAGATGGAGCTGAGACCAAGTTTGAGTCATTAGAAAGCATGTCAGGATGTCAAGTTTGCCTGCTAGAAATTGGCCACACATGTGGTTCACAGCAGGTCACTGTGAGAAGAAAAGAATGATCAGTTACAAGAGGTACATTAAGCAAGATCAGTGGCTGAGGCAGAAGCACAAATATCCTTGATAGAAGAACAGAGGGAAAGTTATCTCATGGGTCTTCATGATTGGGACACGCTAAAGTGTTCTTTAGGGACAGCCATCCATACTGTGAACTCAGCAACAAGTGCCACGGGTCCAGTTCTTTGAAAGTGCCTCACACCAGGGGCAACACGCAATTTGGTGAAATTGCTTAGCTAGCCTTGCACAGGGGAGGGGCTCAGGACATATGTGCCCAATGAGCGGATGAATGAATGAATCTGTGGAGGTAACCTGAATTAAAATAGGTGTCTATCTCTGGTGGCCTGGCTTCATTCAGGGATAGATCTTACAGTATTTTGAAGAACAGATGGACTCCATATTCTTTAGAGAATTCTCCAGAAAGAAATACTGCTTTTCCTTTTGTGCATCAAAGGATACTATTGACAGAGTAAAAGGCACTCTGCAGAATTAGGGAGAAAATATTTGCAAATCACATGTCTGATAAAGAATAATAATCCAGAGTATGTAAAGAATGACTAAAATTCAACACCAAAAACAGTTCAAAAATGGGCAAAGGACTTGAATAGACATTTCTCCAAAGAATATAAACAAATGGCCAATAAACATGAATCATTAGAGAAATGCAAATCAAAATCACAATGAGATATCACTTTCTATCCATTAGGATGGCTATTCTAGAAAAACCAAAACAACAAATGTTGGTGAAGATGTGAAGAAATTGGCAAAAATGTGCACTGTTGGTGGAAATGTCAAATGTTTTTGCTATCATTGAAAACAATATGAAGTTTCCACAAAAATTTAAAAATAGAATTCCTATATGATCCAGTGATTCTGAGTATATACTTAAAATATGAAAAAATACCTGCGCACACATGTTTATTGCAGTATTATTCACAATAGCAAAAACATGGAACCGATGGTGCTACCCATTGAAAGAGGGCGGGATAAAAAAATGTGGTACATATACACGATGGAATATTCCACAGCCATAAAGAAGGACAAAAGTGTGAACTTTGCAGCAACTTGGATGGACTTAGGGTCTATAATACTGAGTGACCTATCACAGAAACAAACAACAGAGTACCACAAATTCTCACTCATAAGCAGACCTTGAACAATTACCATAATACTGTAAGAGAGGGATTGGCAATAGTGGCAAACTGCCAGGGGAGGCAATAATGGGAAACTGCTGGGCAATAATGGGAAACTGCTGGGGGGGTGCACCTCATCAATAAGGGTACCTGCATAATGAACATTTTGTACCTAACCCTGAATTGTACCCCACATCTTTAAAACAAATTAAAAAAAAAAAGAATTGAAAGCAGGGACTCGATCAGATATTTGTACAGCCATGTTCACAGCAATACCATTCCCAATAGACAAAAGGTAGAAACAAACCAAATGTCCATCGACAGATGGACAGAAAAAAAGTGAAATGATATATACATAAATGACATCTACATAAAATGAAAATATTATTCAGCCTTAGGAGAAGAAAATTCTGACACACTTTACAACATGGATGAACCTAGAAGACATTAGATTAAATGAAATGAACCACACACAAAGGAACAAATGTTGTATGATTTCACCTGTATGATGTACCTAAAAAAGTCAGATTCATAGACAAAGAAGAGTGGTGGTTGCCAGGGGTTGAGGGGAGGAAGACTAGGGAGTTATTATTTAATGGGTACAGAATTTCAGTTTGGGATAATACCAAAAATGCTGGAAGTGGAGGGTGAGGATGGTGGCATTACATTGTGAATGCCCTTAATGTCACAGAATGATACATTTATAAGTGGCTATTAACACCCCCCCCCAAAAAAAAATCCCACAAAATGTTGGTTTTCTCTGTAGGGCCTTTGAAATTCTGCATGGTAGTGAATTTGAGGTTATTCGTTTCTAATAATATGACATGTGGAAATTGCTCTTATTGTGGAAAATCAAAGCTTATTTGTAGATATGCTTTTAGCTGCAAATAGCAGAAAGCAACACAAAATGGCTTAAACAATAAGGGACTTATTGTCTCACAAAATGAGAAATATGGAGACTTCCATGTAAGAGCTGGCTATAAAAAAAAAAAAGAGAGAGAGGGGACTGGACGGAGTGGCTCATGCCTGTAATCCCAGCACGATGGGAGGATTGCTTTAGCCTAGGAGTTTGAGACCAGCCTGGGCAACATAGTGAGGCCTCATCTCAACAAAATAAAAAATAAAACTAGCTGGGTGTGATGATACATGCTTGTAGTCTCAGCTACTCAGGAGGCTGAAGCAGAAGGACCACCTGAACTCAGGAGGTTGAGGCTGCGGTGAGCCCGTGATTGTGCCACTGCACTCCAGCCTGGGTACGGAGCAAGACTCCAACTCAAAAAAATTAAAAAATAAAAAGAGAGTAATTTGGAGGGAGAGCACCTGTAGGGTTGGTTAACTTAGGCAAAATGATGTCCTTAGTCCTGTTCCCACACCCCTATCCCTTAAAGTGTTCTCAGAGAGACTCCTTTCATTGCTGCAAGGTGGTTGCCACCATCCTGACATCACATGCAGGATAGGTAACACCCAGCGACAGCAAAGGAGCTGCCACATATCTTTTTGATAGTAAAGAATTCTTTTCTAGAGGCATTTCAGCCAACTTCCTCTCATGTCTCATTGTCCAGGAGTAGGTCACATCCTCACCACGAAACCAATCAATGGCAAGAGAAATGGTACCATCGTGAGTGATTGCATGGCTAGTTAGGATTATCTAAGGCCCTTGAGGTGGGGGAGGGTGCTGGAACAACAACCACAACAAAAAGAAGATGCCACACAGGGGAAGAGCAAGATGGACAACCAACGGGTCATACCCAAGCTTTGAATCTTACTAGAAGTATCATCCTGGGTAACTTACATAAATATCTCTGAGCCTCAATTTCCACAACTGTGAACTGAGAGAAACAACACCCTTACTCAATCAGGTGGATGGGAATATTAAGTGAAAAATGTTTGCAAAGCACCTAATAAGGTGATTTATATACTCTACTGTATTGAACATTATCTCATTACTGACACACACAGTAATGCAAGTTCTTCATCAATTATAGCTATCATTACTATTCTTCTCTCAACGGTGTGAATGCACAATTTCTCAGTTACTGTCCTTAGCTTACCCATGCAGGTAAACACTCAGGAAATAAATGGTACCTAGATAAAGAACCACCGTGGGTTGTGGAATCCAATTCTGTGTGAACAAGATATACTATTTTGCCAGGGTTGTCATTGCAAAATACCACAGATTTGGGTAGCTTAAACAACAGAAATGTCTTGTTTTTTTTGTCTCATGGTTTTGGAGGCCAGAAGTCTAAGACCAAGGTATTGGCAAGGTTGGTTCCTTCTGAGGGCTATGAGGAAAGACTCTTCGAGGCCTCTCCCTGCAGCCATCTTCATAGGGGGCTGCCTGTTCCCTGTGTCTTCACATTGTCTTCCCTATTTATCTGTGTCCATAATTCCCCTGCTTAAACGGTGGGGGTTAGGGCCCATCCTCATAACCTCAATTTAACTTGATTACCTCTGTACAGACCCTGTATCCAAATACACTCACATTCTGAGGTACTGGGGGTTAAATCTCCAACATGTGAATTTAGGGGGACAGAAGTCAACCCGTAGGGTAAGGATCCCTTGGGTAGGAATTGTCATTGGGAAGTCCCTCTTTCTGCAAAACCCAGAGTGAGAATTCTCATGTGGTGTCATAACCCAGTAGCCTGCCTACACCCACTCCCCTCCCAACCTCTGTTTTAAATGGGTTTGTGAATAATCCTAAATCTCACTCTGGGTGAGTGGGAACAACTGGGGTTGTAATAGATTTGTAAAGAAACAACTTAGAGATAATTCCCCGAGAGAGGATCTAGGAAGCATGATCCTGGAAGGGAGAATGTAAAGTCCCAATCGGTCCTTTCAAAGAAACATTTATGAGGCACTGACTGCGTGCAGGGCATGATCACTTTTTTCTGCATGGTGCAGTGACTGCGAGTGTGCATGGGTGGATGAGGTGAATGAATAACAGTTCCAGTCTCAGGATCTGCTGATGTCACAGGTGTGGGAACAACTAACTATGATGCAGAAAGCAGTAAGTGCAAAATAAAAGAACAACCAGTGGGTTATAAGAGTGTGAAGAAGGTAAAAAAAAAAAAATGAATGTGGTTGGGGAAATTCAAGTGAGTTTTGACGGGAGAGAAGGTCGGTTTGAGAGGTAGAGATGTAAATGCCCTTGGAAACCTTGAAAGAGCCAGATCTTTGGGGACTGACAATTATAAATGTAGGTTATGTAGCTGTATAAGGAAAGGCACAAAGAAACTGTGAGAGCGACCATAGGGAAGAACGGATCCACGTGATATCTTGGGGGAGATTTGGTGCCCTGCAGGAGTGAGTCACGGTGTCAGGCTTAGAAGCCATTTGCTGACCCTGAGCTAAAATAGAAACAACTTGGAAGAGACTGAAATGCACTTTAAGGCAAATCCAGCACAATTTCCTGGATTCCACCGTCGACGGAATCTTAGGGCAATGATTAGGGGACAGTGCTTCGTGGTCGGCAGACCTGGGTCAAGCCCATGTTCGCCATTGACCAGTCATGTTACATTGGGAGAGTTGCTCAAATCTTCTAGACATTCGTTTCCTCATCGGTAACGTGGGGATGATCATATTACTTCAAGTGCTCTTGCAAGGACATGTATGGAAATACTACAAGTAACGGTTAGCAACACAGTCTGGCACACAGACTCAGTACATGCTCACCAATAAGAGAGGAATCATTGTAATTTATTTTGGACATGGGTGATAACCTGAAGCAGAATAACGTGTGTCCTTTAAAACACTCAAATGTGCGGACACGCCAAACTACTGTGAACATCCTTAGGGTGTTACGAAGAGATAGATGGAAAAAGGTTGAGAATTGAGGGTCCTTACTCCATTCCTTCTCCCAACTCACTCCACCCACTGGGAAGGGAGGGAAGGAAAAACAGAGGGAGCGCACTAAAGCAAGAAGAGATGGAAAGTATGTGGAGAGCACCCTACTTGGCATTGTCCTGCGCTGACCTCTGTGAGGGCCTGACCTCTGGGTCCTTGCAGAGGGTGCCCCTTCTCCTCCTGACCACTAGAGGGTGCCCTGACTTGATCCAGGTGCAAGAGAAACAGACGCTTGGTGTCCTTGAGTTTGAATGCTCGGGGTGGGTAGTGTCCAAGAGCAGGGACAGTGGGGAGGGTGAAGGGTGAAGCCACGTCTGGACCTGGGGCAGGTACAGGGTTGTGCCGGGTCCACTCAGGTGAGTCCAGAAGGATGGATTGTGGAGGGTCTGAAGCCAGCTCCTGGGGACCAGTAGGGACACTGGATTCAGACGTAGGTCTTGACCAATGTGGTGGGACCTCCTGGTTCTTTCGTTCTTTTTCTCCTGGGGCAGAGCGGCACTGTTCCACTCTCTGACCACGTGAGGGGAGGGGCCGGGTGCTGATGGCCCATGGAAAGGAAAGATAAGGGAGACAGGAGGAACCGTGTGGGGTACAGAAGGTTGGGGTACATCTGAGGAAAGAATAGGACAGATGGTGGAGGTGGGGGACAACGGTGTGCGAGGGGGCCTGTACTTTCCAGCCCTTCCCTGGCTGATGGCTTGTGGTCACTGCAGTCCGTCAAGGAGTAAGAACACAGTGTTGACTGTGCAAGGATTGGAGTTCAATTTATGATGGTTTTCCTCCATGGTACTTATAGCTAAGCCCTCAGCAGTTTACTGGTGGATGTGAGGATCTTATTCAAACTGTACACACACGATAAGAAAACTGCAGAAATCTGCTACTGAGGAGGGTGTCCAGAGGACTTTGGCATCATATGCTAAGCTGATGTTCAGCCAGAATGCACCTAATGTCCCTACTGATAGTTTATGGTCATCACCCAAACCGAAGGGTGGAGACCGGTGCCAACAGGTTGTCAAATGTGATGACAATTACCCCTGACTGTGGTCACATAATTCTAGCCAACTATTTTGGAATGTGTGTCGTGCACGACAAAGATGAGGTTAAAAAAAATAGAGAGAGCTTTGTTCAACCCATCACTACTTTTAGAGAAGCAATCTGGACATATTTCCTATTAAAATCCTTTGGGGTTTCCAAAATACTTCATATTTCGTTCTAGATGAGGCTTTATTGTCCTTAGATTGCACTGGGTTCTAAATAGGTAAGAGATTAGACAATAAGTAAAATAGTACCTTTCTCATTCAGAACACCTCATTAGAAGAATAAGTCCATTGGGACAGGTTTCTAGAGAGCCCTAAATTTTTTTTAAAAAATCATCATCAGTAAGCCATTTGAGACAAATTGTACTTTCTTTTTAGACTTTTAAAAAGACTATATATATATTTTAAGGTGGTTAATATCACATAAGGGAAAAGTAAATTTGCAGATCAATTTGGTTTAAACATCTATTAGGAAGGATGATAATGTGTTTGGCTAAAGATGACTCTTTGGCTTATCATTGACAGCCTGTGACAGTTATCTAAACATGTGATCCCACTTCAAGACTTTTAAACAACTTTATTGAGGTATAATTTACATACCATAAAATCCACTTGTCTTAAATGTAGAATTCAATGATTTTTTTTTTTTTTTTGGCAGATTTACTGGGCTGTGCAACTATCACCCTAATTCCTCTTCAAGAGGTAATTTTAACACGTAAAATTCAAACACGTTGGACAGAAAACTCACCCTTAGTACTGACTGGATGAGGAACTGTGGGGGTGTCAAGCACTGAACAGGGTTTGCTTTTTCCTTGTCCCAGTTCCTCTCCCTCCCTCCTTTTTGAGTGTGTCAGGTGCTGAAGATACAAGTTGAAAGATAATCTTTACCCTCCCAGATCAGAAAGACAGTCAGGAAAAGCGACTGAAGAGATCATCACATTCTTTCGTGAGTGTCATCCCCGATAGAAGGGCTGCCCTGGGTATTATGGGATCACATTTATCTCAGCCTCACGCCACATTCTTAGAGATTTAAGGGCTCAGCTCAATAAACATTTATGGGGCATCTGTGCTCCAATGCTGTGGGTACAAAGATGAATAAGAGAACCCATCCCTGCCCCCTACGTAAGCAGCTTTCATTCAACCTCAGGTGACTCAACATCAGTCAGTGCTATAGGTCTAACTGACCTTGTGACCTCATTCCAGTATCTGGACCTCTGCCCATGGCGAAGTGCAGACATCCCTCTTGTACCCTCTCTGATAACAGGAACTGGTTTTCCCTATTTTCCTGTTTACTGAGCTGAGGCCTTCCTCAGGGTCTCGGATCAGACGGCACCTCCTCAGTGAGGCCCGCCTTGTCCAACAATCTAAAATTTTCCCCAACGTACAGACTTCATAACCCCCTTCCCCACTTTATTTTTCCCCCTTACTTTTTCACTCTTCAACATGCAATGTATTTAATTTATTTATCATGTTGTCTGCTCCCTCCATTAGAATGGAAGTTCTATGAGGGCAGGAATTTGGGTGTGTTTCCTTCTCTGTCCTAACCCTAGCGTCGGGTTCCCAGTATATAGCCATGCTCAATAAATATTTGTTGTATGAATTAGTGAATATTCAGGTCTTTAGCTTGGTCCTCAGGGCTGGGACCTCATCCTGATAACCCTTGTTCTTCAAGGCAGGGATGCCACCTTGATTTTCTCTCGTTCCCACGTGTGGACGGTGCCTCAGTCTTCAGGGTGATGCCAGATTCTCTGACCACGCTGCCTGCCCGCCTGCAGCTCTGAAATAACCTGGTCCTAGCGGCCTTGTTCCTGGAGTTTCTCACTAAAGAATCTGCTCTGACGTGTTGTTGCCTGTTCCTCACTGACTCAAATTGTTCCTGCCTGCCCCAGTGCTGGCCTTCTACCAGTCTTAAGAACTGGCCTATCCCAGGCTGCCCCAGTTAATTAACCTTCTCCGTGTGACAGCTTTACAAGACTGGACAGAAGGCAGAACACCCATGATGCTCTGTGAATTAAAATACCAGCCAGTGGAAATGAAAGACTAAAGATGGAAGCATTTACCCCACACCATGCAGAATGCTTGAATCCCCCAAAGAATTGTTTCAAAAGCAGCTGATAAAAAGAGTGGAAACATTTTGGAACAATTACTGATCCCTGAAATTAGCTTCTTAAGAGTCTCTTTACAGTCACTCTTGTATAATAATATTTCTAAGCTGAACTTTCCTAGTAAAATCTTGGGGTGTTATAACTCACCTTCCTTATTCCAAGCTCCTGGCCAACACAAGAGTTTTCAATACTCTCATTTCTTTTTGCTGCCCAAAAGTTAATTTTTTTTTTACAGAGTCGAGGTCTTGATATGTTGCCCAGGTTGGTCTCAAACTCCTGGGTTCATGTGACCCTCCCACCTCGGCCTCCCAAAGTGCTGGGATAGCAGGTGTGAGCCACTATGCCCAGCTGAGCACGACATTTTAATGGCATCTCAGAGACAACTGATCATCATCGAGCTTTTACTGTCTTCAGATGACGATTTTATGGTATGTGCTTAATGACAGCACACTTGGAAACCCCATCAACAGGTTTTGTTGTGGAACACAACGAAACGGGTCCACTGAGTACATTTTGAATTTTAGTAGGTCACGTAACATAGAGCCCCTGTTGGTTCATAGGGTTTCCCATTCTCCCATTTGCAGTAAACTCAAGGGGTAAGAGACCACCTCTTTAGATTTTCTTGGGGGAG
>CAUYQG010089197.1:0-14471 GCA_963574415.1 Tarsius wallacei
TGGTAGCGCGCACCTGTAGTTCCAGCTACTTGGAAGGCTGAGGCGGAAGGATCGCCGGAGCCCAGCGGGTCGAGGCTGCGGTGGCCGGGAGCGGCCACTGCACTCCAGTCTGGGCGACAGAGTGAGACTCCAACTCAAAAATAAAAAAATAAAAAAATAAAATAAAATATAGGTGTTAAAAGTTCAGTTAGGACATGAGTCATTTTTTTCTTCTTCTAATAATTTGTATAAAATCCAAAAGGATATATTTTCTTATTTTATATGTAATTGTATTTCTAAGAACTAATAGGGTCAATTTAATCCTACTAGATTTTTTTTCAAGTGAAATGTAAAATTAAATTGGAATAAAAACATTATAAGGTGCTCTTTGCAGAATTATTTAGAGTAAAAAATTAAATATGACTTTATTGTCCAACATTGGTTAAGTAAATTTTATGTAGTCAATAAGTTTTTATTTAAGAATGTTTGATATCATTGAAAAATGTTCGAAGTATAATAAATAGTAAACACATTAAATGAAGATATACTATCCATATATGCCTAGAGAAACATTCTTAAAAATTTATCAAAGTGTTCACAATTATTATTTCTGTTGGTAAGATTGGGGGGACAGTTAATTTTTTATTTTACTTTTCTATATTTTCCAAATCATTTATAATTAATATGATTGGTTTTATAACCAGAATAAAATCAAATGTCAATTATTTTTTTGCCTGACTAAGGGAAGGAGACGACGGATAATAAATATTTTGAGTTTTATTTTTAAACCCAGTTTATGATGCTCTTTATGGTTTTCCTTCCTAAGCCTAAGAAGTAGTTGGAAGGGCAATGATGAACAAAGACAAAGAAAATAGAAATAACTGTGGAATGAATGAATTGAAAAGAAGCATAATTAAACTTACTGGGAGAAACAGGATCTTCCTCATTCTCTCTTCCTTTCATTAGAGAAACAAAAATAGTTAATAGCCATCCTTCCAATAACCTGGGCACTCAACTCGGTTTTATCTGATTTCTCAGTGCCACTTTCTGTCAGTGCTATTCTAAGTGAAGGTGCAGACTACCAACTGGAGTCATTCAGTTGGCAAAAAGCTAGATATTTGGACTCCAGTCACTACCATGACACTTTAGAACTAACCATCATGGAGGCTAGGGAGGAACTCTGCAAAACCTTAATATTTCTGTTAAATTAACTATCTTTGGTTACAATCTCCATTCAGTATGCTGCGCTATTCCATGTCCCTTCCAAGTAAACCCAGAGAAGCCCTTTACTTATCCGGGGTTACTTTGTAGTGTCATCAGTTATTCAGAATTTTTGAGTGATGTCAGTTCTGCATGTAACCTTCTAAACTAGGATGTACTGAGTTTCTTAAAAGCAATATGTATATTTAACAAAGTTGAGGAAACATTTATTACTTTCTTGAATATCATTCAAAGTTTTTACTTCAAGAGCTACATCCTGTTCTAGGAGACTGGTCATAATGGTTCCTTTCTTTCTTTAGTCTTTTTATGATGTTTTGAAATTAATACACATAACTAAGTAAAGAGAAGCAACTGCTAACCCAAATTGAAGCCAAAGAATTAAAGATATTTTAGGTTGTGGTGGCATATATAAAGCTCTCAGAGGGTCTGACATTTATTTTATAACGCAATATTATTTCTCTGAAACATTTCTTATTTGGGCTACAAAAGAAAAAATTCTATGCATATATCCTCTGGATTACCACATTTCATTGAGCCTGATAATTATTTTTCCTCATCTATTTTCTATTCACACAGATAAGTATTTTTTTCTTGTTTAGCCATAAGAAAGTATTTATTTTAAAAAGTATTTGAGGGAGATAAGATGTGCAGAAAATATCAAATAGCATTATATGGAACGTCTCTGATGCACAATAATTGTACTACATGCATTGTGTCTGCAGCTGTCTATACAAACTAATGTTTGGGGTATAATGAATACTAATGCTTCCTGGAGGTAATTGTCCTATTATATTCAGAGTTCAGTAGTTAGGTTTATTAATATTATGTGGTACAGTGTTTTTAGCTAGGCAATCAAGTTTTCTTCAAAGTGAGCTATTCAGGTTACAGTGTTTATTGACTATCCGAATTGCAATTATGAAAATATCATTGAATTTCCAGGGTTCCTGTGGTTAAAATATTCACTTACTGCAGGGTTGAGCTTCTACTATAAAAAGCTTAAAGCTACTGACCCTCATTTAGCAAAGTTCGATTTGGAGAACGTGTATTCTTTCCCACAGCTTCTGCAATTATCAAGGCAAAACATTCTATTAGCTTCTTTAATCAATGTTTGTTTTCTACTAGTAGAAGCAGCTGCCCAAGATAGGATATTTAGCACTTGTAAGGCTAATTTTAGGCTGTATTTGACTATAAGGGTTTGGGGGCTCGTTTATAGCAAGGGCTGCATGAATTCTTTGGCTCTCCCTGGGAGTACTTGACCCCGAGAGCTTAACTCAGAGAGCTGTGGAAATGAGAGATGAAGAGACTTAAGGAAGAATCTAGTTTATCCGCCTGACAATGTAGTGCTGTAAAAGTGTAACGCAAAATGCCCAGACTGTTACAATGTTTCAAAATGTAATATAAATTAATACAAATTAAGAACTACAGCAGTCTGATTATAAAACAGATGTGGAAACAAATCTTGAATTATTTTGGAATATGAAGAACTGGACTTTAAATAAAAAGTTGTCAAAATGATACAAAATCCAAGATACATAATGGGAAATTTTCTATAGAAAATGACTAAAAATATAGTTTGGGGTACAATTTTAAAGATATATATATTATATATATATAATAAAATACATTAATAAAAGAGACAATGCTATGCATATTTTATAGGTCTCTAATTACATGGGATTTTTTCCCTCTATTATTGATGACATTTATTTATTCACAATCATTGGACAATCAATCTATTGAACAGTCTGCTTAAAGAAAATTATTAAATATTGTACAACTAACTATATGCCTAAACCATAACTTAGAAATGCTTAGTACTTACATTACAGTACATATTTGCACCAGGAGAGAACTTTGTTTTTTTTCCTGTTTTTACATGAAAGGAGACCCCCCAAAACTCCAGAATGTATTTATAAGAAATTGTGTGCCTATTCTTACATGTTTAAACTTCTCACTTTCAAAGTATTCTCCATTTGATGCAATACACCTATCAAGATGCTTTTTCCACTGCTTGAAACGGTTTTTGAACACGTCAATTTTGATGTCTTTTAGTGCTTCTGCCATGTTTTCCCTCACCTCTTCCACATCAGCAAAACTTTTCCCTGTGAGGACCTTTTCATTCAGGGAAACAAAAAAAAAAAATCGCTTGGGGTGAGATTGGGTGAATAGGGAGGGTAGGGCATGAGAGTCATGCCATTTTTGGTCAAAAACTGCTGAACACACAGCACAGCATGGGCAGGTGTGTTGTCATGGTGAAGGAACTAGTCACCTGTTTGCCACAACTCAGGACATTTCTTCCACAAGATGTGACACAACCTTCTCAAAACTTCCATATAAAATTTTTGGTTAACAGGAAGGAACAAATTCTGAGGGTACTACAAGGGGTCTGTCCTGCAAAGGATAATTCCAGGGTTTTTTTGGGGGGGTCCTCCCTTGTATGCCTGTTTAACATTGTTAATCATTTTTGAAGTTGCTTTGAGATCCTGTCTTGTTATAAAGTCATCTTCTATACTGCAACTCTACATTGAATTTCAAACTTCTATTTTAGCAGCAGAACCCCATCTTTAGTACAAGATTTTGAAGAAGTCAATAGTATAAGACAGATTAAAACAACAACAACAACAACAGGTCAGAGTTAAGGGGTGGGTGAGGAACAGGGAATCAGCCTCTCCTTCTCAGTTCCTTTAACCCCCTCTTTCTGTGGTCCCTGAAGCTATTTGGGGGTGTGCCTGGGAATTTTCTGAGAACACCTTAAAAACCACTGTTTAGATGAGGGATTCCACAGGTTTTTCTCTGATTGTTTTTTTAACCAAATCGATGCCATTTTCTTAGTGACTGTCTTTATCCTTCATGTAAAATCACAATATAGGATATTAAGAGGGCAATCGTGGGATTTTAAATATCCATGGCTTTTATGTTCCTTTTTTAATGTAATTTAAATTAAAACTAAAATACACTTTAAAATAATCAATTTTAAAGTATATTTTATGTTGGTAGATTTATAATTATGATTAAATGTGGTTTCAAAAGACGTGAAGATTTCTAGTAGTTCATTCTGTATAGTAAGGCCTTTAGCAAAGATAGCTTGCTCTTGAATTAATGTTTACAAAAATGTATCACTGAGAGCCAGTGTGTGTGTGCGTGTGCGTGTGCATGCGTGTGTGTGTGTGTGTGTGTGTGTGTGTGTGTGTGTGTGGTTTTCTTTTTTTCCTCTTATCATTATATGAATGTTTGTGGGAAAGACTGACATGCCATGGCCCATCTGTGAACTGAGAGCCGCTCAGACCATTTAGTCTTCTGAGTACATTCTGGCAAAGGCCTTGGAATGAGCGTCGCTGGTGCTGAGTGTGCAATCATCTGCTTCCATTTGTCCCTGTGGTTGGCATGGATTAATAGGCCAAGGCAGGAGATGGGCATAGCACAAATTGGAAATAATGGAGCATTTTGCACCAAAGGAGTCAGAGGATAAGAACTACAATGGCCAGGCGAGGAAACGAGGAGCAGGCTGGAGGCGGTGCCACATGTCACCCAGACACTGCCACAGCTTTGGAACAGTTACAGCTCCGCACAGCCCCGTCTAATGAAGACAGGGCCCACCTGCTGTATGTCGTCTCATAGTGATTTCTAGGTTGCTTTAACGTGATAGTTTAATGTTGGATTCCATGCAAAACTCATATGCAAAATCTACTAGCATGACATTTGTTAACATTCAGGGGAAATGGTGTAAACATTCAATTGTACAGGAAAAATTGCAATTATCATCCCAAATGTGGACTCACTATGAAAAAAAAAACAATCATTTCTCATTACAGGATTCATCCCACAGACTAAGCAGCTATCTCTTAGGCGTCCTCACTCAGAAGTCAGAACAGAAACATAACTGTGGGTCATTCACCAAATGTCATCCAACACTTGCTGACGTGGGCTGGAGAGTGGGCACCGATGAGACTCAGATGCCTCAAGATTTCCAACAATGTGACTGGGCATAGTTCAAGGAAAACCGCATAGAAGAAGTGATGTAAAGATAATCCTACACAGTTGAAAGCAACACGTCCTTGTTTTGCCATGACAGCAAAATGAGGGTGGGTAGAAATGAATTCTGGGGAAAAAAGAGTCAATAATTATGAATCTATTAATGTGCCAACCTCGTCCCCAAAAGAGAGGTACTGGCCAATATGAGTACTATAATCGTCTTAGCTGTAACCCCACTATAGAGTATCGCACAACTTTTACTATTTCTTGCAGCTATTCAATAAAAAGTTGTTGAATGAAAGAATGAATGGCTTCCATTGAGAAAAGATGTGTGCTACAAAAATTATTGCTATTTTAGAAGAAAGAAAGATTAAAAAGTGGGGTCACTGGTACTTAGTGCATCTGGTATAATTTAGCATGAGAAAAAGAAAGTAAACTTTGGGCAAGTCTCCGCTTATGTGGGAGTGATTCATCACAGGAGATGTGAGGGCAAACTTGGATGATTTCTCAGATCCCTTCCTCTCTGTGAATTTATAGGTCAATAATTTAGTAAAAATTGAAAAGTGAGGCATGTCCAGCTGGCACTCACTTCTACTTAGTCAACTCTAGTGATGTGATCGCACTGTGCATATCTGTGGGTCAGTGTGGCGCAAGATGAACAGGTCTTAAACGAAATGAAACCTTTGTATTACACATAAAACCCCAAATTACTAAGATCAGAGTATGCACACTGGAGTGGATCTCTTGATCAGGTATAAAACCACACAGAAAATCATGTGTGTGAGCAATTAAAACAAATTATTTCAAACCTGCAAAAAAATTGTTTTAATTGAAATATTTTGACATGAGTTAAGGTCTGCTGTGTATATATTATACTTTAAACAGGTTTTAATAAACATTTGGTGTTATGGATCCATACTGTCTTTTTTTGTTGTTGTTGTTAATTTTGTACAAATTCACAGTTAATGCCATTAAAACTCTAAATGAACAGTTCTAGTGTACAAATGCCTGCTAAGATTAATACACAAAATCCTGATATCTCTCAACTGTCTCATTAACATGATAACAGGCCCAAAGGAGTTTCAAATCCCTTAACACACAAAAGACATATTTTCTCCCATTTTTCGTTCATACTACCATAAAAATGGAAATTAAACCACATAAAAAATCTTCCAAAAATATCAAGGGTCCCATCCAAATACATAAAATACTTTTCTTTATATATTAAACTACACGAGCCTTGTTGAAATGCTACTAAGAAACTGACTTATATACACAAAAACCAAGACAAATCTATAATTAGTTTATGTTTTATCCCAAAGCCCAGACATTTAGAGCTACTGAAGAAATTGAGCAATACCGAATGATCTAGTATATTAAGCTATTTGTTTTCCATGGAAACGAAGTACCATGTGTGGGTTAAAGATGGACTTTCAAAAATCTAATTGTGCATCTGCTTGCAAGGGTTTAAGTCAGAGTCATAGTGTTATTGCCCGGATCCTTGTGTGGTTAATAAGGAAGAAAATAAAAACAAATTATCCTCTTTGTTATGGAGGCTATGCTTTACAATATCACTGCATGGTGACAACTTCTTGTCCTCCTGTCACTGCCTGTCCTTTAGACCATACTGCAGAAAAGCAATTTTCTGCCTCAAAAGCACTCTATTTTTTTAAAGTTTGTCTCTGGGCAATTTTCAGGTCTACTAGAGCTGCACAACTGTATACAGATGAGAAAGACCCAAAATAGGGCAATTTATTTGATTCCTCTTCTTCAAAACATTTAGCTGAGATTGCATATCCAACAGAGAAAGCCCAAAAAGAATATGCAGTAGTGACCCACAGTGACATATATCCTTTTTGTAAATTTGCATTAAACATAGTCTCCAAATTACATAGACATCCTAGAGTTGCTTTTTGTTTAATGTAAACCTTTAACACTAAATTTTCCCTAGGATATTAAAAGCTATTTTCTACTAAAAAAAAAAAAAGGGCAAATCCCCAGAAATAGGTAGTAAAATACAGCATATGGAGTTTTCAGATGAAGAATCACTAAATTTTAAGTGGTCTGCTCATTTGAATCAGCAGTTTGGTTTCTGGTTGAGGAGTAAAGGGCACCTTTGATGCAAAAATGTATTCCCCCAATGCTGAGTTGCTGATAATTTCACACTTATCAATGCCTGGTACTAGCATGACCATAATAGTCTCCTGATGTAACTCTGCCCTGACACAGTATGGAATGTTCCACAATCGACTCTTACCACAATTGGAAAACAGGTTTACTTATAATTGTGTCTACAACAGAGGCATGATTTTAAAGTTGTTGGATTTTAGACCTAATACTTGCTGACACATTTTGAAAGAGTATCATCTTTTTTTTTTTTTTTTAGTCATTAGCCCCCTCAAGACTGAATTATTTTCTTGAATTATCATTAGTATTTAATGGAACTATAAATTCTTGCTTTTACCAAATATGATATCATACAATAGACAGGATAAAGTGAGCAACATTAAACATGTTACTGCAGACCGACTAGGTAAACTCCCATATCCAAAACTTAGAATTTTTAGTTAGAAAATAATTATAAACATAAACATAGGTTACAGAGAAACAAACTCATAGGTCTTAGTATTCTGTCTTTTTCCTATTCTGTGTGTGTGTGTATGTGTGTGTGTGTGGGTGGGTGGGTGGGTGGCCATTTGGATCTGGCCACGTCTCCCCCTCTTTTTTTTTTTCTTCCCTTTTTGCTCTCTCTCTAGTTTATCTCTGGTTTCATGTGTGGGGGGCTACTTTGAGACTCCTAGACATAGCTGGTTATGTGTTCTTAGCCTAATGATAAGCAGCCAAATAAAAAATTAAAAGAGATGCAGTGGGAATTATATACCTGGAGAGCAATAAGAAATCTCTAGCACAAATGAAGTTATTCCAAGCCTGGTGATTTTTAATTTTTTTTTTAGCATAACCTAAAAGCCCTGTTAAATCTTCACAAGCACCATAAAATTATCTGATCAGAAGATTCTTGATCTTAATTTCTCATCACACATTGGTTCATAGATTATGTTTTCTCATGCTGCCCCCAATTCTCCTCATAAGACTGCTTTTTCAACTTCATCTCGTCCGGCTTGTGCCCTTGTCGCTGGGGAGAAACTGACCTTCAGTGAGGTCTCTGACGACCTCATTACAACTAAGCCCAAGGGCCAGTCCAATTTTCAAACCTCATCTTTCCTCAACCTCTCCGCAGCATTTGTCACATTCAACCATCTCCTGTTTCTCAAAATGCGTTCTGATCTCAGTTCCAGACAACTTAGTTGGGTCTGGTTTCCTTCATTGTCTGCAATATATTTCCTTCAGCCATTCTTAGTGACTCAAGGTAAAAGTAGCAAAGTCTACAATTTTGTTTCTCTCTCTTTCTCTCTCTCTCATTCTTTACCTAGGTTTTTGTACTTAGCCCCCAATCAAAAGTCGTCCATCATTTTCATCATCTTTACTGCAATGAGCTAAGATTTACCATATCTTAGTAGACAATATCCATTGTCACTACCTTTGGTCTTTTCCATTTCACATGCCTCCCAGAGATATACAGATTAGGTATCATCACACTGATAGGATTTCAAGGACCTAGCTCTTAAAGTCGTTTCTTTCTAACAAGACACAAAGTTCTTTAATTTTAGACAAGCTTAGTGAGTTATCTATGTGTACATTTCTCTTTCCACTTTCAGCATGATACTCTCCTTGCTTAAATCAGTCTTCCTCATTTTTTTTATTGCTATATCCCTCTACCAACTAAACGTGATGTTTTCTTCAGTCAAGGTTAGTTCAAGGACAATCAATTCAATGCTGTAATGAGCTTTAATTCATGTCATCTCAAACTATGATGCTCCAAATTTACATTTATGTGCACTATATATAAGACCTGTCATTTCCATTGCATTTTTTTCTGCCTTTATAAAGTTTTGAAATTTTGATACTAAAAATGTTATCTAATACAAAAATTTAACACAGCACCCTATTCATTTGTAATATGATATTAAAAGAGAACTATATATGCATTTATAAAATTCACTCCTCTGCTCTCCATGATCATGAGAGAAGAGGGAACAGGAATGACTTGAATCTGCATGGATTTAGTGCCTCTCCTTAGCTAGTGTTTTCGATCTTCTTCACCTATACTTGCCTTTGAACAGAAGTAGTAGATTTAAGAGAAAAAAAAGGTGATAAAATTGACTGATTGGAACATTCTTTCTCTCTCCATTTGTGTCCGTTCTTTGAAAGGCAGTCAAGTTGTCACAAGTTAGTAGGACAATAAAGAAGAATCGAGGATCTCAGATAAATCACAACTTGAGTAATTAAGAGTTGCTTGGTTAATCAATGCAGACCCGCAATATTTGGCTTCAAATGTAGGAAAAAAGGGTAAGCGTGACCAATTTTCATTAGGATAATTTCTTTAAATAGATAATAATTATAAAAGAGAGAGCAAGAAACACATTGGAAACGACCTCGGCTTCTGATTTTACTTCACAATATCTAATTATGCAAGTTACTATATCGCACTGTGGATCTTCGAAGTGATAGAAAACATTTCATGCAGTGGCTAGTGCCATCAGTCAGGCCTCAGTGGTCATAAAGCACTGACAGTTTAAGACCCAACCACATGAGGCTGCGGGATTCATTTTGGTTTCTTTAAAAGTAATGCTGTAGTGGTGTCAATCAGATGTTATCAGGAGGAAAAGAAAGCAAGCCACTGATGCATAAATTTACCTAGCCTGAAATCCTTTCTTTTCAGAAAAGAAAAAAAGTTGAGCTTTGCCTTCCATTTGCATTGCACTGGTAGTTTACTTCTGTTGAACAATAAACATTCCATTTTAGCATATGTATGCACAGGAAAACAGTGAGAAAGAGATGACTGAAATCAAACTCCTCATAACTGCGTGAGGTACAGAATAGAATCACCTTGCCTTCGCATAATAGGAATTTAGAATTATTTTGTTAGTGTGCATGCCTAATGTATACCCATATTCAAGTACGATTTTTCTGCAAAATTTTTTAAAAACGATCTAAATATTATGATGTTTTTTGAAGCTATGAGGGAGCTAGCCTATTTAAACGTTTCTGTTTCAGTTTCACAAATTAGATGTTTTTGTATTGAGGGTACTCGTCCAATAGATGTGTTTAATAAATGTTTGCAGAGTGTCAAAGGAGATAGATGATTTCAGTGTAGATACTTCATGACCACTCTCAGGCAAGGGCTATTGAATCCATTCTATCCTCTAATTAAAGACAATGTTATTAGTCTTCAAAGCTGCCATGACTTTCTTATTTATGTCAAGGGTTTCATCATTTTCCTTGTAATCAAGGTTGTGTCACATTTGATACAATCTTTCTCACCCACATCTTTTGCCTCTGCCACTTCCTTCTATTTCTTTGACCATTATTAAAATTAAAGCTTAAGCTTTAATTCTGCTACTGAGCGAATCTTTCTGAAGCAATATTCAAGTTTCTCCAAAATTCTATAAAATAAAAACCTATTTCTTGTTCTGTAGTAAAAGTTCTCTACAACCTGGTGGAACCTCATGTCTCACAATGGCCTCACAAAAATTTTAATTTAGGCAATATAATTCCCAACCTCCTCTTGTCATTCCTGTCTCTGAAATGTGCTTATACTTTTCTTCCCACCTGAATGCCCTGCTCCCTTCCATTCAACTCTCCAAACACTCCGCACTTTTCAAAGCTCAGCGGAAGTCCCAAATTCACTGTGAAATCTGACTTCAGCCTTTGGTCATCTTCCTCTTCCCAGAATTCAATACCAGGTCTTCTTCTTATTAATCGTTCCACACCTTATTATTCATTTTGCCTTGCTACCAGGACCGGCTATACGAGGGGGGACCCTCAAACCCCAGAATTTATTTATAAAAACTTGTCTATTTATTCCTATATGTTTAAACTTAAGTCACCTTTAAAGATGGCTATCGAGACACTTTTTGCACTGCTCAAAAGTTTGGGAACTTGATAATTTTGATGCCTTTTAGCGCTTCTGGTGTTTTTTGTTTCAGCTCGTTCACATCGGCAAAACTTTTCCCTTTGAGGACTTTTTTCATCAGGGAAACAAAAGGAAGCTGCCTGATGTGAAATCAGGTGAATAGGGAGGGTAAGGGGGGCCTGTCGCAGTTTTTTTTTTTTTTTTTGTCAAAAACTGCTGAACACTCAGTGCAGTGTGGGCAGTTGCACTCGTAAATCACCCATCATGAAATGGCAAATGTGTTGAAAGAATCTCAAAAAAAAAAAAAAATTAACTGAGGCCAAACACAGCCTCTCACAACAATGCTAGCAGGTACACATGTGAATGGGTTCTTCGAACACTTACTTGCCTAGTGGGAGAAAACTACTGCAAGAGGTCCACCCTCCAAAAAATAATTCCAGTTTTATTGGGGGGTTCTCCTGGTAGATTTGCAAAGTCCAGTGCAAAATAAAAATGGAGGAACCCTCATTCAAAATTTTCAAGAATTTTACGATAGTGACAGCAGAGCGTTAAATCATGCATGGGCTCCTCTAATTGCAGAGCCTTGTGAACCTGACCATGGGCCAGGCATACCCATGAAGCTGGTCCTGTTCGCTGAACTATGTTGTCATTAGATATTTGAAATATATAAGTTATAATAAATGTTAGGTTCTCTATCTGGATAAAAAGGTTTGGGAAGTGGGTCAGGTATTTTATTTATTATATTTGCTATTTGCCATAGTATCAACTGTTACATGATAGCTCTGTAATAACTTATTTATTGCATATTTACATCATGCCTTGCTAAAAAAAAGAAATTACTATCATCAGTACTATAGCAAATCAAGTTTTAGAAAACTTCTTAAATAAAATTTTCAACAGGAATTGTCTACCCTGTCCTGCAGAAGAATGACAATTATGCAAAATATACATACAGCACCTTATAATGAAGCGGTGATTATGCTATTTTAGTTTTAAGGATGAGTCATAATCTTTTAGATTTCATTGTATGTATTTTTATAAGACCCCAATGAAATATGATGAGCCTTTAAAGAGTATTGATACTGTGTTTTTCACATTTGTTAGTCAAAGCACAACCTACTTATTCCACGGGTGCTTTAACTTTTTTTGAGAGTGATAGGAAACACAAAGAGAAGAAAAGAAGACCTGTTACGTGGGAATAAAAAGCAGGAGAAGCCCTGTCAGTTAGTTGGCATCTTCTGAAGCTAACAAAGAGAACCCAAAATGCCATTTTTCTTTGCCTCCCCTCCCTTCTGGGTCCTCCCAGTGGAGGATGGACGTGGATAAAGGCTGTGTGCAAAGCACAGCAGAAGGTCTTTTTTTTTTTTTTTGAGCCGGAGTCTCACTCTGTCATCCAGACTGGAATGCAGTGGCCGCTCCTGGCCACAGCAGCCTAGACCTGCTGGGCTCCGGCGATCCTTCCGCCTCAGCCATCCGAATAGCTGGAACTACAGGCACGTGCTACCACACCCAGCTGATTTTTGATTTATCGTAGAGATGAGGTCTCATCAAGTTGCCCAGGTGGGTCTCGAACCCGCGGGCTCAGGCAATCCACTCACCTCGGCCTCCCAACGCGCTGGGATTACAGGCTGAGCCACCGAGCCTGGCCACAGCAGAGATTCTTATTGGACACTGTTCAACCCATGACATAATATGGCATCATTCTTAAAACTAATAAAAAATAAATGCCAAGACTTTCCCCCAAAGAGATTGACTGTTCATCTTCGTTCGGCCTTTCAAAGTGCTTCCCTTTCAAGGTGACAGAGCTAAGTATGGTCCATAAATCCATCTATGGCTTGCCTGTAGACAGTTATAGTATATGTTAGATTTCTTTGCTTCAAGCAGTGCTCTAGAATAACCCTTGTTAAAAGTATTACTGTAGATATTTCAGTACCTCCAACAAAAATGTTACCTTTGAAGTTATTTTCCTGCAAAATTCAAACTACATTAATCTTACTTCCATAGGTATTTGAAGTTTGGGCTTCCCCGAGTTGAAACCATTTCTCATGATACTAAAATAAAAATCAATCTCTCTAACTTAAACGTCTCAGTAGCGGTAGGAAACACACCAAAAATAGACATAAAAATCACTTTTAAGTGGGAAAATGGCAACTGAGGAAGGAAAATCAGGTGAAAATATCTACTTCCACATCTGCAATGGTATAGGAATGTCTAAGTTGAATTCATGCAATTCATGAGGAAGTTTAATCGTCTCACACTTTCTTTGGATGTTGCTGAATTATCAGCTGGTTTTATTTTGCAAGTGCTTTGTAAAAGTCCCTTTTAGTATAATGACTTACAGAATGTTTCATTGTAGGAAAATTTACATAAAACTCATTTTAGATTTCCTTTGGTAATCAGACACAAGGACCCATCACAGTATTGTCTGGATGACAGAGGAGCTACTTCTTGTGATTTGAAAGGTTGAAGTTGAGTTGATTTTTTTCTCTATTTTGCTTCCAAGATGACCACATAGTTATGAAGATTTATAATGACATTTTTTTACACTTTTCCGTATTCTAAAAGCTACCTTTTTCTTGAGAAAGCATTTTTGTAATTATTTATCAAAAATGAGATACAGTAAGTTTTTACTCTGAATGTTATGAGAAATTGTAGGTAATCATGAGCATTCAAAATGCAAGCTGCTCGTCTCAGGACATCAGACAATGAAACATTAAATAAAGAGACAATTCTGAAAGTACAAGCATATCTCTTTTATTTTAACAATGAAAATAGAAACAAAACGGCGATTTTCATACGTATTGGAGGGAAACTGACTAGAATGTCTGTACAGCAATTCAAGTCCATGCAGTAGAATTCAGCACACAGTGAAGTTAGTTCTGCTCAGATGTTTGCCTGAGCTAATATTAACATAAAATACAAAAATAGAAATAAAATTAAAATCAAATATGACACTGAAATAAAACATAAAATAAATTTGAAATGTAAAAGGTAAAATATAGGAGAACATATAGTATTATACAATTTACTAAATACTAGTCATTAATATTAGAATAGAAGATATTTGTATTCATGGGTATTTGGGGATGAGGTAAGGGACAATAAAACATTAACATTTTTGTGTTTATAAACAGAAAATTGCTTTCCTCAAAGGTTGGACAGCTGGTCTTCAGTAACTACATTTAACCAAGTCCCATCTGGTAATCGTTTCCTATGCCTCAACATCAACTCTTTACTCCTGGAAATATGAATAAGCTATATGCGCAAATTTAAATATACACCAGAAGAATGTCATTAGGCTAGAGACAAGGCAAATTGTTGAGTG
>CAUYQG010089202.1:0-23394 GCA_963574415.1 Tarsius wallacei
GAGGGATTGTCTAGGCACCGACAGACTTGAGAGGATGCAGTGTTCTGTCTCCCTAGAAGAATCAAATAGCAAGCCGGGCTCGGTGGCTCAGCCTGTAATCCCGTGATTTGGGAGGTTGAGGTGAGTGGATTGCCTGAGCCCACGGGTTCAAGACCTGCCTGGGCAACTTGGGGAGACCTCATCTCTACAAAAGATCCAAAAATTAGCCGGGCATGGTAGCACGCACCTGTAGTTCCAGCTACTTGGAAGGCTGAGGCAGAAGGATCGTCGGAGCCCGGCAGGTCGAGGCTGCGGTGGCCGGGAGCGGCCACTGCACTCCAGTCTGGGCGACAGAGTGAGACTCCAACTCAAAAAAAAAAAAGAATCAAATAGCTACCTAGCATCTGATGTGTGCCTTCGCAATACTATTTTGCTTGAAGTTCTCCTTATGCCTTTTTATTGGTTTTTATCGTTGCCCACGTTAGAGTGTAAGTTCCTTGAGGGCAGGGACCATAGATGGAAAAATAAATCATGTCTCCTGTTAACCCTGATTGATTAGTAGTGGTTGTTCAGAGCATTGTTTAGAGAAGCACCACATCTGACTCTGGAAGAAGGGGTTTGATAATCCATTAGCAATGTCTGCTATGGGCGCAGAATTGTAGAGGGGCAGCTTGCATACCAGGTATTATTTTTCTATTTTTCCAGAATCAATTAGGATGATGATTATGGTGAAATGGGATTTTTGGATAACTTTCATGTCAATATTTACATGCAACTTTATGAGAAAATAGGAAGAAAAGAAGAATAAGAGGGAGAGAGAGAGAGAGAGGAAAAGAAACTAAAAGAAACAGAAAAAGAGAGTGAGAAAGATAGACTGAAAACAATATGAAAAGCATCCTGTTTCTAGGTTGCTTTATATTTGAGCTTTTCTATAGTTTTGAAATTTGCTACAAGGACCATGTATTACATTTGAAATTAGAAAAAAAAAAAGACCACAATAAGTGTTATAATAACATAAAGACAGCCTTGAAGCAAAGCTACAGGTAACATGAAGAGGCACGCTGATCCTGGGCTGAGAGGTGAAGGGCAGTTCTGTGTTCTACATTTTCTTGGTTTTGTGGGACCACTAAGTAATGTGTCTTCTCTCCAGGCAGAATGGATGGTGTTACTTTCCAGTCTGTTCGTAATAAATGCTGGACTGTGAACAGGAGATGGCCAAAAGAGAGTGCCTGGGCAAACCTTAATCTTTAATAAGGTGCACAGCTAGTCTATAACTGTCAGAGATAGAAGAAAACAGGCATTCTGCTTTCTTGCTCAGAATAAGAAATGGGGTGCAAGCCGGGCTCGGTGGCTCAGCCTGTAATCCGGCGCCCTGGGAGGCTGAGGTGCGTGGATTACCTGAGCCTGCGGGTTCGAGACTCGCCTGGGCAACTTGGTGAGACCTCATCTCTACAATAAATAAAAAAATCAGCCGGGCGTGATAGCGCGCACCTGTAGTTCCAGCTACTTGGAAGGCTGAGACGGAAGGATCGCTGGAGCCCAACAGGTCGAGGCTGTGGTGGCCGGGAGCGGCCACTGCACTCTAGTCTGGGCGACAGAGTGAGACTCCAACTCAAAAAAAAAAAACAAGTCAGAGAAATGGGGTGCAGCCTATGTTGGCAGCAGGAGCCCAGCTCTTTGCTCTAATCTGGGGGAGACCACAAAACCCCACATTTTGGGACCTCGACACACAGAGAAAACAGCTCCCCCCCCCAAATGAACACATTTAAAACGTGCTCAGGCTTCCTGGGAGAGAGTTTAGGTACATTCTGATTCCACTCAAATCTTGGCTTATAACTTAGGCCCCTAGTAGCAGCCCTTTGCAATGAAACTATATCACTTTTGAAGCTTAGCAGATGGGAATTGTCATAAATGATATTTTAGTCACAGATATGAGCCATAAAACTTGAAAGATAAAGTATCTTTCTGAGACACACATGGAGAGGCAGATTCAGACTGAGATACAATGTGAGCTTTTCTGCAGTTCTGATGGAGTGGTGGGAAGGGCCACCGATAGGCATGTTATTGCGAGCGTTGGGGTTTGCAGATGATATGGAATAGTGGTAATGGCATGGAGCATGAATTTGGGGGGACAAATAGAACTGGGTTTCAATACAGTGTTAGATATTTATCATTCCGTGGAATCACAATTATTTTTTTCTGAGCCTCAATGTTTTTGCTGTATAAGGGGAGTGTTGGCATGTCCTTCTTAAGGTGTTTGGCACAATACAGATAACCACTAAATAAATATTCCTGTCTGTCCTCCCTACAACATTCCTCTCAAGTGGATGTGTTGCTTATTCCTAGTTATGCTGGATTATTCTGCGGAGTTGAATAATTCATTAGGGCTTGGGTTCCGAGATATCGCATAACTGTATCCAGCAGACTCTAGCCTTAAGCCAATATGTATATTAATGCTTTTTACTCAAGGAATATACCTGGCTCTTACCAACCCTAACCCCACCTTCACATTAGTGCTCGCACAGTAACCTGACAGGAAGATTAATTTGCCTGAGATGAAGGGGTGATTGTCATGTTCAAACTAAATAAACAAAAAACAAGGAACTTCTAAAGACACCTAAACATTCTCTCTTTTGTTTTCAACTCATTCTCAGTCATATTCTTGTGCTCCCAGGTATTTTTTAATGGCTTTGTTCACACAACATCAACATATCCTGGTGATCTATACAGTCGCTGCTGCGAAGTTTAGACTGCCCGATCTCAAAAAACTGGGTATTTTGAAGTACCCAATGATGGTGGCATACTTTGCATTCCATCCAGGATATATCTCCTCCACAACCTGCCAGCACTTGCATCTGAAGGTCTTAACATTTGCAAATTCAAATGGACTCTGGAGTAATTTAACTAATGTGTACAACATCTATGTGGGTGAGAGGCGATGTATAGACATTCTCAAGTTATACCCATGTGGCTTTGTTAGAGTAAATATGCCTATGTTTAAGGGGGAGAAAGAAGATTTTTGGTTCCTGCTGTATTCCAGACATTATGTTAGCCACTCTGCATTATCCTATTTAATCTTTTCAATAACCTTAGGAGATTACTAATCACTATCCCTATCCTATGATAAAGACTCTGAAGCTCAGAGAAGTAAATCGCTTCTATGGACAGATTGCTAACTACTAAATGACAGAGTCTGTATTCAAAGTCAGCAGTGCCTCATTCCAAAACTTCTACTAGCTCATCTTACCTATCTCAAGGTGCTGTAAGTCCAATATACTTTTAGTTCTGATAAGTATAGCAATATATGCTTAGGGTAAAATAAAATGGAATAGCCAGGAACCTCATTTTGCTGGTAAGAGTACAAAGATGAATTGGTGGCCATTGAATCTCAACCCATAAAAGAGAGACTTGCATTAGGCTTCCTGATGATGGGAGGGTCTTTCATAGAGTCAGACATTTAGGGTGTGCTTTGTCCTTCTCGCATGCAGTCAACAAATGTGTTTATATCCTATTTGATCCCTCGTTCCTTCCAGAAGGTAGCGAGGGGCCTATCACAAATAGTCACTGATAATTATTGTGTGTTAAAATTCTGTATTCCTTGTTGGTTTGGTAAAGTTTGTCCCAAGAACACCTTGCCTGTAAATAAATATAGTGGCAGATAAACTGAATGCTCTCTCTCGGGTCCTCTTCTTTCTCCCCATGCATTCATGAATCATTTAAAACTACCTTGTAATTGTGATGTTTGTGACATTTTTATTATTACTTGCTACTACTTTGGACAAATAATGTTTGACACAAGATGCTTTGCAAAGAGAAGACCCTTCGTGTGTGTCCTGCTTCTGTAGGTGAAGCCAAGGGCTAGATCCCTTAAAGGGATTGCAATCCCCATGCCCTCTCCATCCCACAAACCAGAAAATGGGATCCTGTGCCAGAGACACAGATGTGAGACTAGGTTATATTATTCATTGTTGTAAAGAAGTGCCTTGCAAAAAAATGGGGTGTATGTTTCGAAAGCACTTTTCTGAAACATATGAGATAATGCACGTGCTCAGTAAGCAAGGGATCAGTATATTTTTGGAATGTGTTTGCATGTGTGGGTGCACGCTATGTCAGTATAGATATGTATGTGTGTATATATATATACACACATACATATATATGTTGATGTGATACAATGAAAGTTGTTTTAGACAAAATTCTGATAAACAGGGCATCATATTGGTACTTACTGGCTCTTAATCCCATGACATTAGCAACCCAGCTTTATCAACATTCTTCAAATGTGTTCTCTGTGAAATCATTTTATTTCAAATCATTAACATATGGCCCAACACAGCATCCTCTTTTAGGTGATCCAGAATTTTCATTCCCATTTTACAGATGAGCGTGAGAGATAAGAACAGGTTAAGTGATTTTTGCTTGAGGTCAAACATGCTCAGAGAAAGATTAGGAATTGGTGAGTGCTCACCATGGCTCTGTGTGTGCGATAAGTCCCTAAATTCAAATTTTCCAACCTCAGAGTTTTCTGGGTTAGACCTCTAGCTAACTACCAAGAGACATCATGTTATGTAATTAATTACAACTATAATTATCTTGGTTTCTGGGTCATTTAAAGATCATCAGTGCATTTTGTTTTCATGGTTCATTCAGCAAAGGAAATTTTTTTCTGAAGTACAAGTATAATTAATCCGGGGTTTAAACTCTTAAGTAACAGGAAAGTTAAAACATCCGTTCAGAAACTGAGTTCATCTTGGCTTGTATGTCTTGAATCAGAGAAGGGCAGAGTTCAGAACAATTGAAAGCAGCAATTGTCCCTCTTGGAAGATGAAGCTTTCCTACTGGAGTCTGAGCTTCCTGATAGGTACCCAGTTCATATACATGTGTTGTGTAAATGACTGGCCTCTTACGTGAAATAGACACAGCATTCCTTTATGTCCCCAATATCAGGTCCTTGCTTAGGAAAGCTGCTATATCCATTGGTTTTTATGACGTTTTCTACAGAAGTGATGGATGATATTAATGTTTAACATTAAAGCACTCTCATACTTACCTAGAAGGGGAGATACCATGATCATGAAGGTGGTTTTCCCAGGGTGAGATTTATCCATTGCATTCCGGTTGTGATAACCCCTGCGATTTCCCCAAATGTGGGAAACTCGACTGCATAATTTGTGGTGGGGAACTGCATTCACACTCTCCCCTAAATAAAAAAAAAAAGTTAAAGCTCTCTCAAATTCCACTTTTTTCCTTATGGTATCTCACATGAAGGCAATCTTGTATTCAGGAAATTACCTTTATATCAGTTTAAATATAAACTTCTTTATAATAAAATAAAATAGCAGTTTAAAACAATTCTCTATTTGCTTCTATTCTACATGTGGGGAATTCCTCAGCAGGAAGGGCACTTGAATATGTCAGTTACCTCCAGTGGCTCCTGGGGTAATGATACTGGGACACAAGGGGCCCATATCACACACGTCAGGTGGGAGCATACATTCATGTGCTGCACCAGCCACCAGATAGCTCATTCACTGGAGCCAGGCCTGTCTACATTCTTTGTGTGTCATTATAGGTGACACGAAAGGAAGAGTTTCTGAAGAATTATTTCGTCATTAAGATATATTGAATAGGACAGCTTTGCTAACAAATCAATCATTTGTGAAAGAACACTGTATGAACAGCCTAAGAGAATGTAAACCCTTTGTTCTAAAATCCATCCTTGCAGAGCAGGAAAAAATATTCTAGGATTATCTGTGGCATTTCTCATTTTCCATAAACTTTATAACACTTAGATGTATAAACGATGACTCATTTATTTATTTGTGTATTTATTCATTCATTCCACATATGTTTGTATGGAGCCTCATTAGGATCTGAAACTTTTTCAGGCATCACGGACACAGGGAAGAACAAGAAATATAGAGTCCTGTTCTGTCGGAACGTAAACGATGGGGGAGAAATAGGGGTAAACAGGCAAACAAGAAGAACTAGAAAGTAACAAGTACAGTGTAGAGAAATACACCAAGTGATGAGATAGCAACTGGGGAAGTGATGCTTCTGCAGTTTTGAGATTTAGGGAAGGTCTAAGAAGTTGACATTTCAGCTGAAATTAAGACAGGAATGTCAAGAAGAAGTCAGCAGGGTGAATATTGTGGAGAAAGAACATCCCAGGCAACAGAAATAAAATGTGTGAAGTCTCTAAATTTGAAGCAAACTTGACATATCTGAAGAAGAAGAAAGAGGCTTGGGTGGTCAGGGGATTCTAGTTGAAAAGCAGGTGGCAGAAAAGAACATTGAGAAGAAGGTAAATCAGGTTGGGCTTTACAGTTAGTGAGTTGGAAGTTATGATACCATGTGGTACATTTTGATGAGTCTGGGCAGAGAACATCTTCTGGTCTTGAGCCTTTGCCTCCTAAGGTTGGGGGAACAAGGGAAAAGTGGAGGTGATGCTGAGGCTTCCATCTTTCAGACTCAAAGGTTTAAGAAATGGGTACGTGTGATTGCCAGCCAGAACTCAATAAACCAAGTCCACTAGTGAGAACTTGATGAGGGCAAGGTAGCAGAATCCAAATTCATTTCAGAACTGCTGTCTTCCAAGTCATCTTAACTGACTGGTTCTCGTGTAGCATTTCCGTCTTGGGTGATTTTCCACTGGATATGTCATTTGTACCAAGCCCATGGCAGCCTCAGCATGGATGCATTTAATCTGGAACACAGTGGTGGGAGAAGCATTAGGCTCACTGAAGAATGCTTGGTACATTTTCAGTTTTGCCCATCCATGACAGGCTTTTATTCTCTTGTGGTATCTACCAAACCCTGGTAAGCTTTTTGCTGCCTTTCTCAATGTCTGATCAGTATGGCAGAACACAGACACTCATGCTGGACACACTGCTAAATCACCCTTCGTTCCTGGCAATTCCTCTTGCAGTCATGAACGGACCTGGGAAGCAGTGAGGTGGTGTATCGTTAAGTGGCAATAATGAAGGATTTCTGTGGGCTAGCCTATTCTACTAGAAGACACAACAGAGGAGGAGGAAGACTCTGGAAAAATCCTACCCCCACCGTTTAGAATCTGGTGAATTGAGTTTGGGTATTTTCACTCTAGACCCAGTTGCCTCATCTGTAAAAGGGAAACATTAATAGTACTTATTGCATAGAAATGTGACACCGTGTGTGAATATGTCCCTGGCCCATCTTACACAATCAGTAAATGGTAGCCAGCATTGTTGTTATTAATAGTGGTGGCAAGAGTAAACTCTCTTCCTGATTAGGGTTCTGGGGAGTGTTGGAAGGGAAAAAAAGCTGACACGAATAAAGTTTAGTTTTTTAAAATTTTACCATGAACCTAAACAGCTTCAGTGATAACTGTGTCTTGCTGTTTTAGGTCATTTTAGAATAATAAAAGTATTACCTAATCTAGCAAAAAAAAAAAAAAGTAATAGCCTTATTGGAGAGAATAAGAAAATAGAACACGTGGGTACAGTGGAATACTATAAAGCAGTGGGATGGATGAGTTAGAATTATGTATAATAAGAAAAATGGTTCTTGCCAGTATGACACTTGGGTGAATAATCCAAGGCAGAAGAGGTCATTTACTCAAATTTTTTTTTTTTTTTTTTTGAGTTGGAGTCTCACTCTGTTGCCCAGACTGGAGTGCAGTGGCCGCTCCCGGCCACCGCAGCCTCGACCTGCTGGGCTTTGGCGATCCTTCCGCCTCAGCCTTCCGAGTAGCTGGAACTACAGGCGCGCGCTACCACGCCCGGCTAATTTTTTTGATTTATTGTAGAGATGAAGTTTCGCCTACCCAGGCGGGTCTCGAACCCGCGGGCTCAGGCAATCCACTCACCTCAGCCCCCCAAGGCGCGGGATTACAGGTTGAGCCACAGAGCCCGGCTACTCAAAATTTTTTAAATTTCACAATTGTTTTAGAACTCTATGCTGTTGAGAAATGCATACATATGTGGTAAACATATAGCCAAAGAATAAAACTCAAAATTCAGAATACTATCTGTTGCAGAGGTAAGGCAGAGGGCTACATTTCAGGAGAGTTACAGACATGGAATTCAGCTACACTAAAATATTTTATTACTTTACCTGGATAGTGTCTACATGAATATATTAGTGTTTTTCTGTTTACCTTTTGATATGTCACAGTATTTTTTAAAGTAACAAATGCTCTGAGTTAAAAAAAAATTGCTACGTAGAATTGTATAAAATAAAGAAATGCCTCTATCTCCCTTCCTTCCTCCAATCCTCCCATGTTTTCTGTACATATTCAAAATATGCACATTTAGAACATATACACTTAATATAATAATCCATGACTTTCCGTCACCACTTAAAAATAGTGTGCAAACTTTTCAGATTTGGCACATATAAATTATCTACTTCAATCTTAATGACACCTGTCTAGTAATCATATTTTTATGTACTATAATTTGTTTAACCAGTTCCCCTGTTATAGACACGTTGATTATAAAACAAAACCAAAAAAATACTGTTTCCAAACCCTAGTGTGCTATTTATTCAAAGATAGCAGCTCCAGCTCACTCCCCTAATCATCCAAATGTTCCATCTTTACTGGAACAAACACCCTAATATTTCATTGAATTGTTTTAGTTTTCTTCTGAGTGTTTTGTTATTGTGGAGCCACAGTTAGAAATTCATTCCCTAGGGTAAAATAGGAATAATAATAATAATAACAAAACTTAAAATCCTCGGCAAGAAATTCAGATTTGATGGAAGCTGGGGTCTCTTCCCTCTTGCTAACCATCGTTTTCAAGATGTTGGTGATTTTCAAGAATCACAGACTTTATAAGTGTCCTCACTAAAGTGCAAAAGAGAAAATAGAGAAAGAATGGTATTTTTAAAGTGGGGTTCTGAATATCCAAACTTCTCAGTGAAATAGACAGTTTAGGTATGTTCTATGATCAGTCTTGCATGAACCACTTTTTCAGTATTTTCTCTATTTGAGTATTTAACATTGAGGTCATAGTTTGTGAATATGTTCAAGATGTCATGCTTCAAACAAGCCCAGTACTCTGGCTTTGCAGCAGAATGAACAGACACAGATAGTTCTGGCTGCCTGAACTTCTCCCACGTTAGACTTCTTACAAGAGCTCCCATCAAAGGGATTGAGGTCATCATGTCTCCCAAACCCCGGTGCAAGTGGAAATTTTTATGGACTCTGACTCTCCCTCCCTATTTTCTCTTCTACCCCTTTTCCTTTTCAGCTTGCATTATTCCTTTATTGTGCAAGTAATGCACAATAACTTGTGGGAATGTTTGTAAAGTACAATAAACATTTTAAAAGAAAACCATAATTGAAATTTAAAATATTTAAACACATAAATATAATGCTTCTTCGTTTCTGAAGTAGATGGCTTTTTTCAGTGATGTACCTGTGAACTATACAGACTACAAAATATGTACACAGGTCATTCTTTGTCTATTTTTTAAGTGGCTTCACAGTATTTTATTGCATGACTACACTGTAACTAGAGGGTGTATTTTTTTTTTTTTTACATCAACCCCTCTTCACTGTTATACATAACTGGGGAAGGGTTACTTTTTTAAAAATTTATACTATATTCAGTAGGTGAAATGTAAGTATACCATAATATGGATGTGGGATTTGCAAATTATGAACAGTGGGTACACATTCCCTCCAATGACTGGCATATAGATGCCACATTTACCATTTTTATCAAGGTTTCTCAACGTTGGCAGTGTAGACACTTTGGGCTGGATAATTCTCTGTTGTGGAGGCTGTCAATCGTTTTGTTGGATGTAGCATCTCTGGCCTCTACCTATTAGATGCCAATTGTACTTCCCCTGCCATGGTGACACCCCAGCATGTCTCCAGACATTGCTAAATGTC
Source organism: Tarsius wallacei (assembly GCA_963574415.1). Classification (NCBI taxonomy): domain Eukaryota; kingdom Metazoa; phylum Chordata; class Mammalia; order Primates; family Tarsiidae; genus Tarsius; species Tarsius wallacei. The sequence goes on from CAUYQG010089202.1 coordinate 9,860, forward strand.
CTCCAGTGGGATGTTTAAAATTTTCCCACTCTGTCAGGGCGGCTCATGCCTATAATCCCAGCACTTTGGGAGGCTGAGGCAGGAGGATTATCTGAGGACAGGAGTTTGAGACCAGCCTGGGCAACATAGCGGGACTCCATTTCTACAAAATAATTAGCTGGGCATGCGACTGTAGTCTCAGCTACTAGGGAGACTGAGTTAGAAGGATCTCTTGAATCCAGAAGGTCAAGTCTGCAGTGAGCCAAGACCGTGTCACTGCATACCAGCCTGGGCAACAGAGAGTGAGACCCTGTCTCCAAAAAAACTAAAACCAAAAAATCTCCTTTGAGAATCCTGCTTTCAAGTTATTGGTTTCTTAAGTTGTCTGAAGGATGATCTTTTCTTGTAGCTTTTATAAATCAATTGGAAGTTGGTTCTGGATTAGCGCCTAAAATAAAATTCAACCTATTCAGAGAAAACAATATATTTGAGTAGGGACTAATTACCTCTTTTTTATTTCAAGTGACAAAATCCAATATATCACACTTAGCCACTATGAAGACTCCATTTCAGTAAACTAATTAAACTAATCCTATCTCGACTCATTATTCTCAGTTCCACTAAATATTTTAACACTCTAGATTTATTTCATTTCATAAATTATATCATACTTAAAGCTATGCACAGCTCTCAAGAGTTTATTTTGGACTTTTAAAAATGTGACTTTAAGCTTTATCTGGAATGTATATTTTTCATATCTTTTCTTGCTAAATCATTCACCTTAATTATGACTAATTATTAAAAATGATATATGACTTTAATTAAATGAAAGTGCTCGACTTCTTGTTAGCACATATTAAATACTGACAACGTTACAAAGATAATGCGGCAGAGGAAACAACATAACTCACTGAATTGGTTCCATTTTCTTGCTGTTAGCCCGTGTAGACACACATTTTAAGAGACTGATTAATGCGCAAGATGGCGAGAAAAGTGTTTTTCATAGTTAAAAAGAATTAAAGTCTGTGTCCATCCTGGATTCATTTTCTAACAGAGGATGGCCGCATAATTAAAACGTTAATACACATCCAGCTATTTGTACTTATGTTCCCAAGCCAGCATACATTAGATAGAAATTTAGCCCAAGTGCTTCCCGGAGAAACCAAGAGGAATAATGCCTAAGTAGCACTTCAGAGTCAATTGCTCCCTACTTATAGACGTGTAATGCAATTAAATCAAGGAGCTGTAAGCTGCCTAAATCGAGTAAGTTTAGTCTGGATATTTGTCTTTAGACATCTCCCTGTAAAGGGTTCTACACTGAAGAGAAAAGAAGGGACATCTAGCCAAGGAGCTGTTCATTGGACTTGACACATGCTAAGCCAGGTCGGAAAATGCCTAAGGAATGGAGAATTTTCTTTGGCATCTAAAGACAAAAACACACAGTCTTCAAGTTGTCCTTAAGATAGCTGTTGTTAGGTAACTTTTTATCTGGTTCTAGCAGATGTTCTTGTTCCAGGGTCTTGTCCTGTGCTTTGTTCAAGAACTGAAAATCCTTCTTTAAAAAATGCAACAATACCAGGATAAATTTTATAAGACTCTATAACTTCTTTGCTTGGACAGAACCAGATTTCTTAGTAGAGGAAAAAATTGCTGATGGCAAATATGTATGTGGCATTTTTTTACGTGTGTGGGGTCATGGACTCTTGACACTGAAATCATCTCTAGAATGATCTGAGTTTTTGCTAGCTTGACCCAAGATGTCAGCTGAATTAGTGAACCTGTAGCTCACCTTTTGAGTTTCCAGTGACCACCAGGAAGAACTTTCTCTTACACATGGACCTCATTATTCCCCATTTCCCATCATCCATGCTGAAGACCATTTCATACTTGAGGGCTGATAATATGATGCCTTCATGATAGAAAAATTTAAGAGTAATAGTTCATACTAGTCTCAAATTGCATTGAGTTCCCATTCTGTATATTTAACTCTTACTCAAGTGATATTCAGATCCAAGTGACAGCTTACAAAGTAAATTGTAGTATACCAAGTAAAGGAAACATCAGTATAAATAATAAAAGATAATATACATAGGAAAAATATATATGCATATATGCTATTCATACATACCATATACATATATACCTTATATATAGGGGAATAGCAGGGGTAGTCATTTGGGTGTTCTTGTTAAAAATTTCAGTATCAAAAACAAGAGGTAAATATGGCTCAGGTACCAAAGGCACCCGTTTATTTAGACTATGGCAAAAGCATGACTCTACTGATATTTGGGTTCCTGAATATACCCTTGGAGATGAAAATGAAGGGATGCTTGTTGCAAGGGGTTTTCATGTCAGACATAACTGAGTTTGAAAGGCATTTCTACTGCTTCCTGGCCGTGGGATCTTGGGCAGCATCATTCATCTATCTGGGCTTTCCCCCGTCCCCCAGGGGAAAAGAAATGAGCTGGGAAGGAGAAGGACCTTGGAGTGAAGAGCTTTGCAGGCTATACCAACTGCAGAAATAGTGGAGAGAAAATAATATGAATAAAACTATCCTTTACTCACAACCTAGACTTAGACATGCAGCAAGTAGAGACTTGAGTAGGTCAGGGAGATTTTCTCATTCACTTAACGAATATTGATTGAATGCCAACTTGGCTCGGGTACTGGGGATTCAGTGGTAAACAATACAGACAAAATGCTGCTCTCATGGAGCTTATATTCTAGTTGAGAGGAGCCAGGCAATAATTAACTGTATGTAAATAAGTAAATGGTCAATGACAGGTGCAAGTCAAATGATAGGAATAACGAGATGAGGAGCACTTAAGAAAGGCTCTTATGAAGAAGAGGAATTTAAGTTGAGCTCCAGGTGACAAACCATGCCAATACAGGGAAAAAGAGCCTTCCACAAGACGTGCCCTACGAGGAGAGAACCTTGGAATTTTTGAGGGTCGAAGAGACACCCCCTCTCCCAGAAAGTGGGAGAGTGGCACATGAGAGCTCTGAGAAATGGGCTAAGGCCAGATCCGCTCTTTGTTAACCAAGGTAAGGAATTCACATTTTAGGTAAGTTGCAATACAGAGATTTGCATTTCATGAAGGTGACTGCTTGCTCTGTGGAACATCAATCCGTGGGGCCCCGAAGAACAAGGCAGGACAGCAGTTAGGTGGCCATCTAGGAGTCCAGGTGAAGGGTAATGATGGTTGGAACTATGGTGGTTCCGAAACTGAAGGTGATGGAAATGAAAGTAGCCTTGTGGAAGAATAGGCAGAGTTCAGGAAACCCCATAGAGGTTAGAGGGGGCAAATAAAATTTACCCTGGAGTAGAGAGATTGAGACTTGATGGAAGGTGTCATGGACAGTAAAGGAGAAATGTCAAGTAGAAGGCAGTGGGAAGAGCCAGAATCACATTTCAGAAGTTCTAGGAGAAAAATTAAAAGCAATGGGTATCAGCTGAGATGGAAGATGAATAATGTAGTGGTCATCTCAGTTAGGCATTGAAATTTACTTTCCAAATCTGTAGATGGTTTTCATTTCAAGAGAGAGACATAACTGGTAGATGACACCTTACTAGGTAGGTTTGTCACACTGGGTATTACAGTATGTGTCAGACTTTGAGCTTTTAAACTCTTGCCACACCCCAAACAAGGCATTGTAAGAGCTCCTGGGCTTTGGGTCCCAAGAGCCCCAAGGATATCATGTAGGATTAAGAGGGTACCTACATCCCCCATGTTCTTCTGTTCTCACTGTGGAAGCTCTGCCATGATTTTCTCCTTGCCTGAACTTCCTTTACTTCTTTCTTTATCTTGTTAACAATCGGGTATGCTTTGAACTAGTTTTCTCATCCCTTCCTTGACCTCACTGACTTGGTTGAGTACTTCCACAGAGAGCATCTCTGAAGAATTGCACACAATTAAGCAGGGATCTTCCCATCAAACCCACGAATGTTCTTGGTAAGAGAAACCTTAGGGATTGTGCCTTTCATCTTTCAGGAGAGGAAACCAAAGTTCAGAGGAATACATGACTTGTCCAAGATCACAAAGTAAGTTGGGGGAGAAACAGGATTAGAAGTTGCCAAGGCTGACAACAGGATGCTCTCCTTCACCCCACACTGACTCCTTTCATGGATGACCTTGGTGTTGGAAGACAAGGGCGGGCTCTCTTGTGTTTCAGAGGGAGCCAGATTCCATGTCTTCTTGGTTCTCTAAAGCAGCATCACTCGATGTAGATCCTGGATCGCCCTTAACAAATACATTGAGGATGTAGCTCCCTGTCCCCCCTAGATTAATTGAGTCAGGATCATTAGGTTTTGGAGCTGGGGAAACTTTATTTTATTATGATCCCCAGATCATTTGAACACACCCTCAGGTGTTAAACTGACTTCTCCACCTTCTACAGAGTCCCCAAAAGAGTACTTAGGATAGTACCTGGCATAATCTTTGCTCAAAATATGTTTGCTCAAGTAATTTGTCATTAATGAATCAATGGGTTTGTCACTAAGAAACTAATCCATTCATTAAAAATAAACCAATCATTCATGATTTTTACAAGATCCCCATCATGCTGAGCTCAGCAACGACCATCTATTCTGCCAGGTGCACCAAGCACTGTATAGGTCTCCTTTATGCATGACAGATTTTGACACCTCTCCTGTTTCTCATTGGCCAAGGGACTTAGGGATATTAACAGAGAGACATGTAGGATGATTCCATAAATTTTATCTACACTTCTCCCTTGACATAGATTAGCTCTGAGTTCTGTAAAACTGTTCTTTAGGAATGGACCATTGCTCATAATGTTATGTGTCAGGGCTCTGGTACCCACAGGGTGGACTTCATAAGCTTCCTCAATCAAGGACTAGTGAATGATTACATTTGATGGCAATGTCATCAGGGTGGTTTTGACTTCTCGGGTCATCATGCTAATGTTCAGTGGCCAATGTTGAAGAATGATAAAAATAATGTAAAGAAGAATGGAGGGTGGTGGCTATAGAACTGAGGGAAAGTAGAGAGTAGACAAAGGAAGGAAAAATAGGCAGTTTTTGAATGCTTGCAGTGCACCAGGCATTGTGCAAAGCACCTAGAATGCATTATCTTGCTAAACTAGTATAGGATTCATCATAACCCTATGAGCTATGCTCTGTTATTATCCCCATTTTACAGGTAAGAAAATTGAGGCCCAGGTATTTGCCTAATTTCACACAGCTACAATTTTAATGAAAAGATCGGAGTCTAATTCTAGAGTTGATGCTTTTAGTCACAGTAACATAATCACATGATATTCATATACCCCTGCTTTTTGGATGCATAGATCTAAAATAGCTGTCAGGAGTGCATCTCCCTGGATCTTATTTCCTATCAAAATTGCACATTTGCTGGCAAGAAGAGAGTGGCATGTTGATCTCAACCTCTGTAATAAATGCAGACCTTGAGAGAGGCTCTTTGAATAGATGGTCAGACACCATGAAAACTATTAGTGTTTGGAAGAAAGCTGCTAGTATGGAGTCTTAAGTTCAGGGTGCCATTAGAAATGGCACTTGTGGCAGCTGTAGGCCATCATGGTATAAACCATGCATCAACCCCAGTCCTCCCCACAATCCCATAGATAGCAAAGTCCTCATATTTCGAATGCTGAAGAAAACTGAGGACATGTCTGGCTTCACCATCAGCCTAGGAAGTCTCTGTAATCCCTTGATTGTTTTAAAGTGCTAATTTCATGGGCTTTGTTTTTGTACTCTCTCTGATTTTTTATATTCTCCTCTATTTTTTTTTTTCTGCCATTGTTGCAAGAGTGAAAGCATCCCAGAGCTTAAGAGCTATCTTGTTCTTTAGCTTTCATGGGAAAAAAAGAGTAACGAAAACAAACACAACAAAACACAATACTTTTTTTTCTAGTTGCTTTTTTTAAAAAGCAACCCCTCAAAAACTGTTTTTGTTGCCTTTGATCAAGATTGTGTAAACATAATCAGTGTTTATCTTATTAGGAGGGTGGTGTTTTCAAAGTCAGAAAGAGCAAAATTAACTGATCCCAGATTGCATGGAGCTAGAAGAGATTAATCTTTTCTTTCTTGGCAAGTTTCTACAAACACATAAGGTAGGGGTATGGTATACTTTCTTCCCCTAAAGGTTTACTTTTGATCTTCATTCCAGACTCCAAGGGCAAAGATCATTGCTTGATCTTGTGAACAACTCTGGAAGAGCCTTAGACAATGGCTTGCTTTAGTCAAACCCTGGAATGGATCAAAACATTACCTAAAAAGGAAAATGGGAAGAATTGTCATTCAAATATGTTGGGACCCTAGTGAGATATTCAGAAGGTGGTCTAGCCAGAGTTTTCAATATGCACAACAAGAGGTTTGGTTTGGGCATAATATTATAATTGAACAACGACACCAAAAGTAGTATCAGTGGTGAAAATGTCTTGAGTATATAGGATGTTTCTGCTAATATTGCTTTATATGCATATAATATTTATGCCACCCCACTGGATCCATAATTTCACTGCCACTTTGCAAACACAAAAATGAGGGCTTAGAAAAGTTAAGCGATTTCTCCATAGTAATAAAGATAATAAATTCATGGGACTAGGACTTGATCCAAGTCAGAGTGACACCCAAGCTCGACCTCTTAACTATGAGATTTTGTTACTTGGAGTCAGAAGAATTGGGCTTAATTATCAGCTTGCTGATGCCTTAGTCCCACCTCCTAACCCCTCAGAGCCTTATTCATATCATTTGTGGAAAAGACTATCTTCTTCACAAAATGTTAAAGATTTGATGAGGAAAAAAAAATACGCCTAAAATATCTTTGTACATCATAAAGATTATGCAAGTGCAAGGTGCCATGTCTTGCATTAACACTCAAAAATAGATCATTTTTGGAATGTGTGCCAGATTGTGAATTCGTAAGTGTGGCAACTTTTGATGAAAAGAATCAATAGGCTGTCTCTTTAAAGGGGAATTAGTGGTTATAAGAACTGCCAATCCATTTAGAGATTTGTTTTTCTCAATAGTACGCAGTGAGACCATTTTCTTTCCATTTATAAAAATATGTGTGTGCTTAAGGGAGGACAGATTCCAACAATCAGGTTGTTTGCTGTGATTTGTATGCCCTGGGGATATGGAGAGTTAGAAATGTAAGAAAATTGCAAATATGGAATAAAAAGGTCCAAGGAGAAGGATTTTTTACTACCTGCTTCAGTTGACTATCTTACAACAGAGGCCTTTCTGGAGAGTCTTGGGTCTTGCTGGCCCTGTTTGTCTGTTTGTTTGTTCTGGTTTTTTGTTTCCTTCCTTCCTTCCTTCCTTCCTTCCTTCCTTCCTTGACCATGAGCGCTCCTTGTTGTGACCGTTTTTTTCTGCTCCTAGTCCTTAAGAACATAGCTCCTATCCTCAGTTGACCTTTTGATCTAAATCTGTGAAAGCTAACCCACTGTCAAGTTTTGGATAGGGCAGTGTGCCCAGGCACTGTCCCTGTACATTACTGCCCCACCTTTCTTCTACCTGGGTGTTGATCCTATAGCATGGATTTTCTAGGCCCGTCCCTTTTTAGAATAGCATTTGCTGATGTCCCTATAATTGCACTTGTTAGGTCATGTGCCCTGGTTTCTAAAAGAAGGCCCCTCATGGAGGTGGAGGGTAGAAGTTTTGGGTCCCAGGGGCCCCATGGTTCCAGATGTAGGGTCAGTTGAGTATCTGGCTCCCCATGCTCTTCCGTTCTCACTGCAGAAGCTCTGCCATGATTTTCTCCACATCTGGACTTCCTTTGCTCCCTTCTTTGCCTAGGTAACTCTCATTTGTGCTTTTGAACCAGTTTCCTTGAACTTGCTGATTTGGTCAAGCACCTTTACTAAATTATTTCATAACTTTGTGTATCTCCATTTGTAGCTTGGGTCATAATTTCAGTTTTACATCTTTTGGATTCGTGATCATCTTCCCCAAAAGATTGTAAACACTATTCTTCCTGTGCATCCCCAGAAGAAATATGCCTTGTATACTGTAGACTTTTGACAATGACTGAATTGATGAGTGAATGAAAGAATGAATGAATGGGTTTACATTACCAGCATGTCCAGACACCAGTGCTTTCAGGTAGGTTGAGATCCCTGATATGAATATGAACTTACTTGCATTATTTAACTCCCTGCACTCCATCAAAGCTTAAACTCCTCATTGGTTCCTTGATGTGTTCTAAATTTCCCTTCTTCTCCTGCTTCTTCTTCTATTTTTTTTTTTTTTTGAGCTAGAGTCTCTGTCACCCATGTCACCCAGCCTGGATGGCATGCTCACAGCCACCCCAGCGTCACTACCATGCTCGGTTAATTTTTTTTTTTTTTTTTGTAGAGATGAGGTCTTACTAAGTTGCCTAGGCCATTCCTGAACTCGTAGGCTCAGGCAATCCCCTCACCTCGGCCTCCCAAAGTGCTGGGATTACAGACCTGAGCCACTGCATCTGGCCCCTCTCCTGCTTCTTGCAATTTTGTTTTATACTTTGCTCATTTTTTACCCCAACACTTAAGCTAGGCCAGAATGATTTTTAGTGTCTGAGACCTTCTCAAATTTTTCCTCTCTAGGATTTCTGCACATACTTTTTCTCCATCAAAAATGTCTTATTCTGCTTCCTTACATTGCTTTTTTATAATCATTTTTTAGACCTCTGCCAGCACGCCACTTTTTCATGGAAGCCTTCTCTAAATCCTACAGGCTAGACTGGTTCCCCCTGCAAACCCCTTTTAAGCTGACCAGCGTATAAAGCCCGACTAATACTAGCACAACCTTTCATTTCCCTTCAAAGCACTTTACGAAATTATAATGAAGTACATGTTTGTATTTGGACAGTGGCTTGTTTCTTCCACTCAGTAGTAATAACTATTTGAGAAATGTCTTGGTCATCACTAAGTGTCCAGGTACTCGTAGATGTTCCTCAAGTTGTTATCAAATAAGATGTAAAACTCTGGCACTCTTTATGGTCCTACAACAGCCAGTGACTTGGATGAGAGAGATTTAGGGTTCAGGAAGAAAGAAGACACACGTGGACGTGTGAAGGCCTCTTCTTCTCTTTGGGCTAGGGCTGGAGTCTCTTTGTTCTAATACCCTATAGGTTAAGCTGATCAGGTTATAAAGCCCAACTAATACTAACACAATCCAAGAAATTTTGATTATGTCAGAAAATTAAAAGTTCAGGAGTAGTTTTGGCTACTGTCAGTCACAGCTGAATCTAAGGGTTTGAATGATCACAAGAATCACTCCCTTTTCACTGCTTAGTTTTTCTTTCTTTGGTGTCATGCTTTTTTATATTAGCCATAGCTTCTTGTGTATAATCAATAACTCTGAGATCTGGCAGAAAATGCCTGGTGGTGGGTGTGGGAGAAGCCCACATGGGATCTCATCGCTAACCTTAAGCCTTAATTCTGTATCCAGTAAGATGAAGTCATTGACTGGCATGTCATATATCACTTTTTGCTTACCTCCAGATGTCAATCAGCAAGTTCTCTTTGGTATCCTCACTGTATGCAAAACCCAACTATCATACTCGTGTGTATTTATAGGAGTATACTTGTTATATAGTTGTATATTTCATTTTTCTACCCCCATCTGTTTCAGGTCAGATTTCCCAGGGATAATACCTGAAATGGAGATTTTTTTGTGCAGCTGGTTAATTGAAGGGATGCTCTCAGGAGAAACCTATGTGGGTGGGGTTTATGAATCAGTTTAGGGCAGGGGTTGCTGGGAGGAAACTAGCCTCAGCCTATTCTGATGGGGCGATCTGGATTATTAATTGTGCCAAGGATGATTTCACCCAAAGTCTTGTCAGTCTGTCTTTGGTCACAGGTGTCCCCCAGGAAAGGGTGTAGCTCCACCCTCACCACTAGGCATCTCTGGCTAAGGCGAATCCTGTCATCCAAGTTCAATCCATCACAGAACAGGCAGTGAGCAGTTAGCACATTAGCTGAAAGACAGTTTGCCAGGCTGGAGGGTACTGATGAGTACCAGCTTTAAAGAATCATAGACTAAGAAAGAAATCTGAAATTAAGATTGCTTTAAAAATAATAACCTCTATTAATATTTTCTGAGTAGTTCAAATTTTGCACAATCCCTTCTGTCTTTTTGGTCTTTGCCCTGAGTCTCCTGCCTATTCCCCTGATGGCCATAAGGTCTACAAAATGCTATCGAGGCTAGTTGGGCATGTAAGGAAGATTTCTTATTGAAAGGGCTGACCCAGGAGGCACACATGCCTTTAGATACACAGGGAGTGAAATCAACCTGCACTTGCTTTCCCTCACATGTCTTTTTATCCATTCTTTACAGAGTCCAGGTTCATGGTCTTTCTACTCTCCCTCAAATGGGGGACAGTCCGATCTCTGGGTTCTTGTCTGCCTTCCTGTGCAGTTTAAATATCACTAGGCAGTTAGGGGGAGACTGCCAGGTGTTCATGTACCAAGGTTGAGACATGAGGGATAGCAAATTGAATTTCTCCTTTGTAATTCCCAGGAAAACAAGTCACTCTTCTCTCCTTCTGATTTAAATGATCTGATCGTGGTTGCACGCCCATCCACGATTCCTCTGCCTCGCTGTTTTCCAATCCTTCTCCTTCCACAGTCCGCCCTCCTTGCGGTCTCCAGCAGCCTTCATGTCTCAGCACATATAAATAAGGCTGCGTGCACGCATGTGAGGATATATAGCCATCATGGTACTGTGTGGGCGTGTGTACGTGCTGAGGAAATGTAATGGACTGTGGTTGTGTGTTTGTAGGTGTATAATAAGTTTGCTGCAGACTAGGGGGAAAAATGGAGCCATTTGTTGATTCAAACCAATTTTTTTTCCCTTGAGTTAGTACCCAATCTGTAGCTAAGAACTGCTGACTACAGCATATTTCCAAGTGTAGATTTTTTTTTCCCCTGACAGCCAAGACCTAACTCTTGCCTGATCTATGTAGCCGCATTGTTCAAATTACAAAGCTTAGGTGACAGAATTGCTCTATTTTTCTGGGAGCCCCCAACACACCTGTCATCAGATAGAAGCGAGAATGCAGAAGTCATCACTTTACTTAGAAACTCAGCAGATGATTGAAATTATTTCTTACTACTAATTCCCCTTTTAGTGGAGATAAGCCGCTTTGTTCAGCTGTAAATGAAACATTAGGGTATTAACTGTGGAGCCAGAAGTATTGGGGAAGCTAAGATTTTATCTGCAGTAAGAACATTTTGGGCAATAAATTGTTTTGTTGGACAGAATACTAAATCTCTTGAGTTACAAAGAAGCAGAGCTCATTAAGGGGAATGCTTAAAGCAGAAAAAAAGGCGAGACAAAAGCTTATTACCTTTGTTGTGGGGATTGAGGGGGTGTTTGCAGGTTTTCATGTATATGTAGCATGGAAGAATTATGCGGTACAGTTATTAAATAGATGTGTCTATAGACTTGCAAACGCTCTATGAATATGTCCAAGGGACAAATACATTTCTGAAATATCAATAGCAATCTGCAATAAGTTATGAATTTTGGAGTACATGTTTATCCTCAAAGACTGGGTTTTTGTTTCCTGTGGGTGAAATTTTCCCGTCTCTGCCACATCCTTCAGATTAATCGGCTGGCATGGTTGCATAAATGTTTGTAATAGAGAAGAGTAAGTGCCAGGGTTATCCAAAATATTGTCGCAAAATCACACCTAAATTAAGATAATTATATGTTGGGAGCATCGATCAGCAGGGCTTGTCAGGGAGGGGAGCTTTCCCGTGATAGAAGGGAGGCCCCTGCTAGGGCACTGGAGTTGTGAATGGCTGGGTCTAAATTCCCCAGGGTGCTCTCAGCTTGCTACTGTCAGGGGAGGGGCACAGCAGCTGCTCTTTTGCCAAAAACTAGAGTGGAAGGAGGATGAGCGAAGGAAGACTGTGCCACTGCTTCCCTAGAATGACCAACCCTCTGCTGTGCCTCCAGGAGCCATGCTATGATAGTTCAGCTCTCTACGTGTCTGTACTTGTTGCTCCTTCTAGTCTTTGGGAGGAAGATGGCCCCCAAACTGTTGTACCTGAGAAACAGTGTAGCAGGCATAGCTAAGCTGCAAGCAGATTTGCATTTAGTGAGAAGAGTTTCAGTGCTATGCATTTTTTTTCCATCTGTTTTTCTCCCTGGATGATTCAGGACATGTTTTCACAGACTCCCACCCAAAGATTTTTAATGCCATTTTGCCGGGAGCAGCTGAATACTCTCTGCAGAGTTCAGGTGCTGAGTTCCCATTCTGGACTTACCATTCAAGCTCAGTTTGTCCCCTTCCTTGGTTCTTTCTGTGGAAAGGGGCAGCACTTCTCAACGCACAGCAAGAAGGTAGCAGTGGACTAATGAAGTCTAGGAAATATGTAACATGTAAATTCATGTGAGCATGATTTGCTTAGAGAAATATATTTATGTTGGAATGAATATATATATTGGAATCTCACTCTGTTGTCCAGACTGGAGTACAGTGGCACACTCACAGCCAGTGCAGCCTTGACATTCTGGGATCAGGTGATCTTTCCACCTTAGCCTTCCAAGTAGCTGGAACCACAGGCAACTGCCACCATGCCCGGCTAATTTTTTGATTTATGGGGTCTCGCCAAGTTGCCCAGCCTGGTCTTGAACCCCTGAGCTCAGGCAATCCTCTCACCTCTGCCTTCCAACATGCTTGGATTATAGGTGTGAGTCACTATGCCTGGCTATTTCTTTCATTTAAAGTATACACTGAATTGTAGGATTTTCCACCAAAATGGTACCTGCTTTATCTTCTACCTCTGGTGCTGAGAATAGTATCAAAAAGAGATTTTTAAACTGAAGATTTTAGTAAGATAGAGTTGTTTGTATTGTGTTTAAATCCAGTATGCATTTAAAATGTGATTCAAGACCAGGCATGGTGGCCTGTAATTCCAGCACTTTGGGAGGCTGAAGCCAGATGATTGCTTGAGCCTGGGAGGTTGAGACCAGCCTGGGCAACATTGCAAGACCTCATATCTACAAAGATTAAAAAATGTGCCTGGCACAGGATCACCTGAGCCTAGGAGGTCAAGACCAGAAGGTCGAGGCTGTGGCAAGCCATGACTATATAGTCCAACCTGGTTGATAGAGTGAGACCCTGTCTCAAAATAATAATAAATAAAGTGTGATTCAAGTCACAAGGCATTTAATGTGTTATTCACTTAGCAAGCGACTTTTCAGGACCACTTATCTGTAGGCTGTAGGACACTAGCCTGTCAATGCTGGTTTATATAAGCATCAGGTATCCAGTTGAGTTAATTTCTTACAACTGTTGCATAGAGGGCATTTTGAGTCTTCTTGAGACAAGTAAAAACATAGATCTACATAGAAATGAAAAGATAGCCGGGCTCGGTGGCTCAGCCTTGGGAGGCTGAGGTGAGTGGATTGCCTGAGCCCGCGGGTTCGAGACCCACCCGGGCAACTTGGTGAGACCTCATCTCTACAATAAATCAAAAATTAGCCGGGCGTGGTAGCGCGCGCCTGTAGTTTCAGCTACTCAGAAGGCTGAGGCGGAAGGATCACCGGAACCCAGCAGGTCGAGGCTGCGGTGGCT
>CAUYQG010089203.1:0-29403 GCA_963574415.1 Tarsius wallacei
TTTTTAATTGGAATCTCACTCTGTCACCCAGACTGGAGTGCAGTGGCCGCTCCCGGCCACCGCAGCCTCGACCTGCTGGGCTGCGGTGATCCTTCCGCCTCAGCCTTCCAAGTAGCTGGAACTACAGGCGCGTGCTACCACACCCGGATAATTTTTTTGATTTACTGTAGAGATGAGGTCTTGCTTGCCCAGGCGGGTCTCGAACCCGTGGGCTCAGGCAATCCACTCACCTCAGCCTCCCAAGGCGCGGGATTACAGGCTGAGCAACCGAGCCCGGCCCCCTCCTAATTTTTGATAAGTGGTTTGGTCTTGTTATACTGATCTGATGGTTTCTATATTCTTATTAGCTACTTTAATTTTTTTTTTTAATTTAGCAAGACACAGAGTAGCTTGGTCAAGCACAGTGGCTCATGCCTGTAATCCCAGCCAGGAATTTAAGACCAGAATAGCTAATTTTATTTATTCATTCATTCATTCATTCATTTATTTAGAGCTGAAGTCTCACTCCGTAGCCCAGGCTGGACCTACTGGACTCAAGCAATCTTTCCACCTTAGCCTCCCAAGTAGGTGGGACAACAGGTATGCACCACCACTCCCACTTAATTTTTTAATTTTTTTGTAGAGACACTCCTGGCCTCAAGTGATCCTCCCACCTCAGCCTCCAGAGTGCTGGGACTACAGGTGTGAGCTACTACACCCAGCTCAGAATAGCTAAGTTTTTTTTGTGTTTTTTTTTGAGTTGGAGTCTCACTCTGTCACCCAGGCTAGAGTGCAGTGGCACACTCATGGCCACTGCAGCCTCAACCTGCTGGGCTCAGATGATCCTTTCACCTCAGCCTTCCAAGTAGCTGGAACCACAAGTGTGTGCCACCACGCCCAGCTAATTTCTTGGTTTATTGTAGAAATGAGGTCTTGCCAATTTGCCCAGGCTGGTCTCCTCTTGCCTCCGCCTCTCAAATTGCTGGGATTACAGGTGTGAGCCACTGTGCCTGGTGCTAATTTTTATAAAAGGATAGATCATTATAATTGTACAGTTTTTAAAAGCTATATCTCTAAGGTTGACCTTTGGCCTATAATTGCTGTATTCATTTTTACTTATAAAGTTCATTCTGACGAATAATTTAAAGAAACTTTTTCCCAGTGGTCAATCTATATATCAACAACAATAGCAAATGCCATCAAGCATTTAAAGAAGCAAGGTAATCACAGTCCAGTGATATCAGAAAGCTTTCCTCTTTAGACTGTTATCTGTGCTGCTCTTTCATGACCATTTGGGTTAGAAGTGGGGCCCTCACCTTATAAGTAATATAAATTTTTCCTCCTCCAATATCAGAGTTGATAACAAGTCTTACTTTGTTGAATTATCACGAGCAAGAACTTTTGAAGGTTTTCAGAATCAAAATGAAGTCACGTGTAAAAACAACAACAAAACCCTTACAAATAGGGAAGGCTATGAAGAGAGAGTTGTCAGACTTGTATGCCTGATAACAAAACGTATCACAAAAGACTACAAAAAACAGAACCATATACAAAGACCATCACAACTTACACAAAACATGCTTTTAGCTGGGCATTGTGTGTGGTACGTGCCTGTAATCCCAGCTACTCAGGAGGCTGGGATGGATCACTTGAACCCAGGAGTTCAAGACCAGCCCAGACAACACAGCAAAACCCCATCTCAAAAAAAAAAGAAAAAAGGGGGGAAAAAAAAAACCTTTCGTGAGGCCATCTGCTCAGGAACTGCATTTTCAACCTTCTTGTGAGGCTCATCCTTCTCCAGCATGGCCTTCACATCCTGGCATTGCCCTTGTTACTGATCTTTTTAGCAAAGTATAATTATTTCAAAACAATTAACGAAATTCTCGTTTTTCCTTAAAATCATTGTCTTCCTTTACCTCCCTAAATATGCACGAGGTTATTTACTATGGCATGCACCTTCACAATGTTGGATTCCTGAACAAATATTTTTCTCTTAGAGAGCCTCTCTCTGTTATTTAGGATGACATAAATGGTGTCCAGAAGTGGGATCTGGAGGAGGAACACCTTCTGACAGAGCTGGCAATTCTTGGAACCGGTGTCTAGTGCTCGCCCAAGCCCTTTGAGCACTCCACTTCCACGACTCCCTGCCCTGGTGAGTTCTCTCTCAAGCAGAGCCTTCCTCTTCTTGGTAGAGGCTTTTTGAAATTATTCAGGGTTTGGTTTGGTTTTAAGGCCACCTTAAATAAAGGACCTTACAATTCTCCTGGAATGATAAAAGACTCTTTGGGTTTTTTTGGTATAAGAGTCTTTCTAGGTTGAGCTCTGGGTTCTAAAGAATTGACATTGTCTTTGAGTCATGTCTTTTCTGGTGAATTACTTTTGGTTCTTTCTGTGTGTCCAATTTAATATTTTGATCTGCACACCTGGGTTAAAATTTTTGGGAACACTCTTAGAAGATTTTCAGAAATAAGCAAAGGAAAAGAACCAAATATAGATGCATGTAACCAAAGTGAAACCAAGATAAAAATTCAAAATAAACCTTCTAAGTGGTGGGCACAGTATGGCT
This sequence comes from Tarsius wallacei, assembly GCA_963574415.1. Taxonomy (NCBI): domain Eukaryota; kingdom Metazoa; phylum Chordata; class Mammalia; order Primates; family Tarsiidae; genus Tarsius; species Tarsius wallacei. The sequence continues at coordinate 2,546 of CAUYQG010089203.1, forward strand.
AATTACAAGCCACTAGGGCAGTTGCCACCATCTAAAACATTGGTCCAAACTCCTGACAGTCTGATGGATTTATAGGGTTTTCTATTCTCTCAAGAGTTTAATAAACAGAATGGCATTTTCAAACATTAAGGCATGCCAGGTGTTCTGGGACCCCAGCCTGATACATGACCTAATCTTGTGCACATTTTTTAACTGATGGGAAAATTATATCACGGAAAATTCAAAGCTGAATTGGTCATTATTCAAATTCTCTAAAAAGGCCCTGCAACTAACGAGTTAACATGAGCATTTTTAGTTCTCTGAAGCTTTTTTTGTTTTCCTCTGCCTACTTCGAATCTGCTGACTGTTTCTACTGGTATTGAGATAGAGCAGACTACTTATGGCATATCAGCCAAAAATTTAAAAGTCTTAAAGTGCTTTCAAATTAATGGTTTTATAGTCTGGATACCTTATAGAAATGTAAATTTGGGCCAGGCTGCGGCGCCCGCTGATCGGCCTGGACGCGCGCGCCCCAGTGCCGGCCCCGGCCCTGCTGCTACAACCGCAAGACGCGCCACGACCCTCTGGCTAAGTCCAAGGTCGGGTGCGTGAAGACGCCGCCCGTGGTGGACCTCGTGGATTTCTCCATGCTGACGGAGCGGTACCAAGCAGTACCGCCAGACCGTGCACGCCCTCGGGCTCGAGTTCGTGTCTGAGGTATGGAGAAAGGCGCACGATGCCCAAGCCTGGGTTCTGGCGGAACGCAAGGCGCTGAAGGACGCCGCCGAGCACTGGGAGCTGATGACCCGGAGCCGGCGGCGGCAGGAGCCGCAGAGAGACGAAAACTTCGTCACCCGAGAGAACCTGTGGGTGTGAGTGGAAGCAGCGCTGGACGCCCCGAAGAGCTACGACTGAGCCATCACCAGGGAGGAGCTGGTGGTCAGGCCACAGCGCGGAGGCTCCTAGGGGCCCAGTGAGAACAGTGCCCACCCAGGGACCATGTGTGTGTGGGGTAGGTGGGCTGAGCCTTACCTAGAGTAAAGCAATCAGTGCTTCTTGTGAGAAAGGCTCATCCTTCTCCAGCATGGCCTTCACATCCTGGCCTCTGCACTCATCACTAGGTCAGAAACTCCCAAATACGATGTCCTGTTCTGCCCCCATGTACAGCCTCAGCACAGCACCAGACCCTAGGCTGGTTTCATTTCGCAGAGCATCAGACTGGCTTACGCCCCTCTCAGGCAGGTCATCTAAGTATCATCAAGGACAGGGATTGAAAAATTACAGTCCATGGGCCAAATATGACCTGCTTCCTGGTTTTGAAAATAAAGTTTTATTGAATCACACACACACACACACACACACACACACACACACACACACACACACACACAAAGAAATGTAGATTTAGGCCGGGCTCGGTGGCTCAGCCTGTAGTCACAGCACTTTGGGAGGCCGAAGTAGGTGGACTGCCTGAGCCGGCGGGTTCGAGACCTGCCCGGACAACTTGGCAAAACCTTGTCTCTACAATAAATCAAAAATTAGCGGGGCGTGGTAGTGCGTGCCTGTAGTTCCAGCTACTTGGAAGGAAGGCTGAGGTGGAAGGATCGCAGGAGCCCAGCAGGTCGAGGCTGCGGTGGCCGGGAACGTGCCACTGCCCTCCAGCCTGGGTGCCAGAGTGAGACTCCGACTCAAAAAAAAAAAAAGAAATGTCGATTTAGGCTTACCTAATATTGTTTAGAGACATGAAACAGGTAATTAAAAGATAGTCTAAAAGAAAAAGGATGCGATAAATGTTTATAAAGTTTAGACACTCAGATCAAACAGGTCAAATTTTTAAGCTCAGAGCAGTAATGCAAATGGCCTCTGTCTGGCATAAAAATTTTGCTTTGTCTGTCAAAACAAAAGGAAAAAGCAAAACCAAAAAACTAAAACAAAACAAAACCAGCTGAAATGCTTTTCTGCTCACATTGACAAGTCAGACAACAAACCAGACCAGTAAACTAAAGACAGATTTTTACTAAAAATCCAAGACCACTTGGAAATTTTGTTTTTCTTATGCAATTCAGTCAGTCCCATCTAAAATGTAAACATTGAACATTTAACCCTAAACTTATTTGAAACTGAAAAATAAAAAAAATTGTTTTGTTTTTTGTTTATTTTTCTAAATCAGACTGCTATGGAAACTGCTTTACCTAAAGTGTTCGTCCACAGCCTTCATTAGATTACCTATTAGGGCCAGTAAAGTTTAGTTACATGAACTTTGTTAAAAATATAATTGTCAAAATATAATTTGTATCCAACTGTGTTTTATAAACTAGTGAGTTTGTATTAATATCTTATAATTGAAATTCTAAAATGAAAGCTATAAATTTTTTTGTGTATAGATACCTGTTTAGATACGTTTATGCATAGGTATGTGTTCTATGTTATATGTTGTATCTTCATGATAAAATCTGGCATAGTTGGACAGAAAATTTCTTTTAAAAGGCAATTTGGATTAGAGTAGATAGATGAGTGCTTATATAAAAATATTTTGTAATTAGCCTAAATGTCTTTTAGTTCACATGACTTGAGTAAATCTTTAATAAATAAACTGAGTTTTAGATTATTGGTAAAATAAGAAAATAAATAATAAAATAAAAATAGAAGTGTCTTCACAATTCTCAACATACTTTTTTTGCCTGGGTTTACTGGTTAGACAGTTTTTTCTTTGTTTTCTTTTTTTGTTTGTTTTTTTTTTTTTGAGTTTGTAATCTCACTCTGTCGCCCAGACTGGAGTGCAGTAGCCCGCTCCCGGCCACCACAGCCTCAACCTGCTGGGCTCTGGCGATCCTTCTGCCTCAGCCTTCCAAGTAACTGAAACTACAGGCTAATTTTTTTGATTTATTGTAGAGATGAGGTTTCGCCAAGTTGCCCAGGTGGGTCTCGAACCTGCGGGCTCAGGCAATTCACTCACATCGGCCTCCCAAAGTGTGGGATTACAGGCTGAGCCACCGAGCCCGGCCGAGGAAAATAATTTTAAAGTGGTCTAACTTTGTCTAATATTTCAGTTTTTATCAGCAATCTATGTGGATTGTTAATATTAAATAAATTATACAAATGTAAACAGGATAAATGTTTATAAATGAACTTTTCATGTACTTTGAAATCTTTTTTTTTTTTTTTTGAGTCGGAGTCTCACTCTGTCACCCAGACTGGAGTGCAGTGGCCCACTCCCAGCCACTGCAGCCTTGACCTGCTGGGCTTCGGTGATCTTTCCGCCTCAGCCTTCCGAGTAGCTGGAACTATGGGCGCGCGCTACCATGTCCGGCTAATTTTTGATTTATTGTAGAGCTGAGGTCTCGCCAAGTTGCCCTGGCGGGTCTTGAACCCATGGGCTCAGGCAATCCACTCACCTCAGCCTCTAAAGCGCTGGGATTACTTTGAAATCTTAATGTTATGTTAAATTAAGCAAGAGATACTCATTAAATGCCAGGGTCATTTTCTTTTTTGTTGTTGTTGTTGAGTTGGAGTCTCATTCTGTTACCCAGACTGGAGTGCAGTGGCCACCCCCCGCCACTGCAGCCTCGACCTGCTGGGCTCCGGAGATCCTTCCACCTCAGCCTTCCAAGTAGCTGGAACTACAGGTACGTGTTACCACACCCAGCTACATTTTTTGATTTATTGTAGAGATGAGGTCTCGCCAAGTTGCCTGGGCAGGTCTCGAACTTGGGGCTCAGGCGATCCACTCACCTCAGCCTCCCAAGGGTCATTTTCAAATAAGATTTTTTTTTCTTAATGAAATTGTTGAACACAAATACAAGTCTGTTCTTTGATTCTTAAATTTTATGTAAGGACTAAATATATTTGGATCTATTAATACACATAAAAATAAGATTTTTTTATGAGAAAAAAATTATAAGAAAGACATAAAAATGTATTATTTATTGAATAAGAATAATTTTGTCTAATTTGAAGGTTATTTCAGGCCACATACAGTGGCTCACACTTGTAATTTCATACTGTAGAAAGCCAAGGCAGGAGAATTGCTTGAGCCCAGGGGTTCAAGACCAGCCTGGGCAACATAGTAATACCTCATCTTTACAAAAAATAAAAAAATTATCCAATGTGGTGGTGCACACCTGTAGTCCCAGCTGCTCAGGAGGTTGAGGCAGAATGATCTCCTGGGCCCAGGAAGTCAAGGCTGTGGTGAGCCATGATTGTCTCACTGCACTCAATTCGAGACAAAAAAAAAAGGGAAGGAAATAGAAACAAGATAGAAAAGAACCAGTAAGAAAGAGAGATATATATAAAGAATGTTATGAGCATGAAGATGTATTTTTGGTAAGGAAAGTCAAAAAGAAAAGAGAATAATTTTGTAGGGTAAGCCATGAAAAGAGTTTGTGAAGGGGAAATTTATGAAAGGAATTCTGTGTGTAATCAACTTGGCTATAATTAGAAGGGTATTATTTATATAAATCTTTCTGAAGATTGAGCTTTGATATTAAAAATACATGAATATAAAACTAAAAATGTAATCCCTTATGCTAGAACAACAAAGTTATTTTTAAATATTTATGTGCTCTTAGTAAAATGGCAAGATTTTAATTTTTAATCCTAAAAATCTGCTTTTTTAACAGTCATCTCCTAAACTGCAGACAATTTTTATTAATGCCATATTTCTTCCTTAGAAGCATTTAATTTCCCTAGTTGTAAGTTAGAAAGGCTGTCTTTTTCATTCAGAATGGTAATTTGTTGTTGTTGTTGTTGTTGTTTGTTTTTGAGTTGGAGTCTCACTCTGTCACTCAGGCTAGAGTGCATGATCATGGCTCACCATAACCTCAACCTCCTGGACTCAGATCCTTCTGCTTCATCTTTCTGAGTAGTTGGGACTACAGGCAAATGCCACCACACCTGGCTAATTTTGTCTATTTTTTGTAGAAACAAGTTCTCACTATGTTGCTCAGGCTAGTCTCGAACTCTTGGGCTCAAGCATTTCTCCTGCCTTGGCCTTCCAAAGTGCTGGGATTATAAGCATGAGCCTCTGAGCCTAGCCAGTAATTGGCATTTCTGAGGTAGAGTTTTCCTCTTAAAGTTCTCAGGTTCATATCTCAGAAATTCAACTTTTGCTGTATGTGACTACACATGATTTTCTGGACACACATCATTGTATTTAGCTCCACTTCTTTCTCCCTCTGAAGAGTTATATCTTTTTGTTCAGCTGGAGTGACAACTCTCGCCTTCAGCTTTTTTATCAGTTTCTGTGACTTTTTTGTATAGTTATAACTCCACTCTAATGGCCTGATGCTGAAATGTTTATTTTGAAGGTCTAGAAAAGCAATGTTTTCTTCCAGTCTAACTTGACTTGTACTCTTAGCTTTTCTTAATGTATCAGGGTTGTTTCATGTAACTAGGAAAATTCACATGCTTTTACTTTTTCTTTATTTCGTTTTGAGACGGGGTCTAACTATGATACCCAGGCTCGTCTTAAACTCCTGGGCTCAAGCAATCCACCTGCCTCAGCCTCCTAAAGCTTACAAAAGCTGAGCTTTGAAACTGTTGAGATTGCTATGTCCGTGTAACTTTCTGTATTGCTTTTGAAGCCTTTTGATTATTACTCTGTTTAAATGAATATTATTTTACAGTGATTTGTAATTTTGTTTTGATCAAGTGTTTTAATACTCTGACATTTTTGGCAGCCCTCCCTAGAATGAAAATTTTAAATTAAATCTTTTTGACCTATAACTAATTTTGAGATTTTCCAGTTGGGCCCCTGGAAAGTCTCAGAGAACGTATCTCTCATCTTATAGAGATATTAAATGATTAGACTTATCTGATAAATTGTATGGGAAGCATCATCAAATGATAGGTGGTGCTGGATTTTCTTTTAGTTATGTTTATGGGTAAGTTATTGATATGAATGTTTCAAAATTATATAAATGTATAGAAACCTAATATGCTATATGCTATCAATCATAATTTTGGCTCTTACATTAAATTTTCTTTAAAGTTATATTTATATGGATTTGTTATTGATGCAACTATTCTAAAGATTATGTGAAATTTATAAGTCTGATGGCCCTAATGTAATGCTGTCAGTTATTATTCTGATTGTTATCTTAAACTTCTACATGTAATAGAAATAACTAAATTTTCTTGTCAATTGTGAACTTTCATCACAAAATTGTGATTTTTAACCATGGTGATTCTAAATTTCTATCATCCCCAGTTATTGTTATGAATTTTCTCTAAAGGCATTTACAGACAATTGTAGTCCAAAATTGATTTTATGGAAAAGATCCTAAAAAGTACTCTTGAACACAGATTTCTGGTAATTTTGGAAAATCAATGAACTAAACAAAAATTTCCAGAACTCTAATGGAAATTAGAGTTAATTAAACTGATGGGCTTGTGAGACTGCTGATCAAGATAAAGAAAAAAGAAAAAAAAATTACATGAAATTAAGTTACTGACAAATATAATGTTTTTATTATTTTTATTTGAAACTTTTTAAATTTACATATTTTTTTCTAGATTTAAGGAAACTTTCTCTCAAGATGTCTATAGTTTATAGTAATTTGGTAAAATATACTTTTGTGAACAAAGGTGAAAACATTTGCTCTTCTCCCTACCTGAATCCTCCAAAATTTGGAAACTATTTGTGAGTATTTTATTTTTATAATGATATGGTTATTAGCATCAGTTTAATAAAAATCTACTCTGTCTATAACAGGATACAACTAGAAGCATTGGTTTTATCACCAAGGCTTTGACTGAAATATTGCATTTGAGGTTGTTCCTAGAATACAGGGTTTCAAAGGTGTTCAGTCTTATAGTGAGGGAGTAAAAATTGTCACTTCCTGGAAGGCCCAGGAAATTTAAGACTAAAATCTGTCTTGATTTGGCTTCCTAGCCCCAAGAGGATTTAAAATCTGAGATTCCTCTGTGATCAGCATAGAGATAAAAAGTTTTATTTCTGGCAACCCCCTTGGGTCCGGTCCCCTCCCACTGTGGGAGCTTCTCTGTCCCCTCAATAAATCCTGTTTTTAAAAAAAAGTTTTATTTCTAAAGAAAAGCTATTATATATCTGTTATTAGATTGTAGCTCTGTACATTGTTTCCAAGTTCTTGTTATCTACCTGTAGACTAGACTGGATCCTGAATTTTTCTAGATTTCTCCAATTCAGTTTTATTTCATGGAATTACTAACAATAGGAATTGCTCTGTTCCTAAACTCCTATAAACTGAAATTAGGTGAATTTTAAGAAACAAGCCTTGTGTCTGATGTATGTGCCACACAAAAAGTTCACCAAACTGCCCAGTACCATAACCAGAGACATTCAAACTGCAAACCCAGAAGAGAAGTTCGTGCTTTCATGCTGTAGGCAGCTTTTCCCCAAGATTTCAGAACAAGACTCCTTATCATAGTAGTACCCCTCTTAATACTATGTTTTTCACTTGGCAAGATAATGGTGTAATTGAAATTTCACGAACAGTAGCTTTTGCTGGTAACGTGACAGAACCTGTCCTAAGAGATCTTCAGTATCCATTGATTAAACACAGAAATGTCTGTGCTATTGCTAATACTACATGCTGTACCTGAATAAATTCTTCTGGAAAAGTTGAGACCCATATACACAAAGCAAGAAAACCGGCCACATGGCTACAACAGATCTCACCTAATTCCCTATGGTGATTTATTCAGTTGATTGCCTGCAAGCATAGGTTCATGGCTCAAATCTATTCTCCAATCTGTAATTGGCATATCAGTATTAATTTTACTTTGCCTTTTCCTTTTTTAAACTTTGTATCTGCTACTTGTTATATTTTTGCGGAAGTACAATTCCAGGTAGACTTAGCCTGAGAGACACTCCCTTCAAACCTCCCTTGTTGCGCAAATGTGATTCAAAGGTTTTGACGATTCCTATTTGCCAATTACTCCCTCTAATGTGGGATGAGACCAGCAGCCCGGGACAAGTCCATCCCAGCACTGAAAGACATCCAAACCTGACTAGTACAGTGATGCTTTTGCAAAAATACATTGATCAAAAGGGAGAGGAAAATGTGAAAGTTATCAAAGTCAAAATGGAGCAATTTGTGTTAAAAGGAAAAAAAACAAACTCCTGACAAATAGAGCCAGGAAAGAGTATGAAGAGAGGGTTCTCATAGCTGTATGCCTGACAACAAAAAATATTACCAAAGACTTTGCAAAAAACACAACCTTGCACAAAGACCGTTGCAATCTTACACAAAAAATAATGTGAGGACATCTGCCTGGTAACTGCATGTCCATCTTCGACTGATATATCCCTTGTTATTGATCTTTGTAGCCAAGGATGATTACTTCAAATCATTTGTGGAGTCCTCCTCATATCCCCTTTAAAGCCCTTGTCTTCCTTTACCTCCCTGAATCCCCAATTGTTTACTACAACACACATATTTCCATTGCAATATCCTATTCCCAAATACATTTTTTTTCCTTTGAGAGAGCCTCTTTCTGTTTGTTTTTTAGGATGACAAACTCAACAAAAATAAACAAGAAAATATATTTACCTGCACTGTATTTGGTTCATCACTTTGGGCTTTCATTCATCATATGTTTTGGACTATTAGAGTTTTTTAGGTGCTGGGATTTACTTTTGCCATCACCAACCAGGAAGATACAGGACTTCATCAGGTGAAGACTGAACTATTGAAAAATATTTTATTAATAACAAATTTTCTCCAAGAGCCCTGCCATATATCATCCCCTGGGCAGGATGTAGTGCTCTTCAGAGAGTAAAGAGCACACCACAGGATCCTCTGTAAAATGAACCGTTAAGCCACGTAGGCCATGTTAGAATGCAGCTATCAATCACCATTGCTTTGATTCTCCCCACTTAGATGGCCCTGAGCCACCTGAACTGAAAGTTGGATGAAACTTTCCTTTGAATAATCTGCTCATACCAAGGATTCGTGTGACCTTGGTCCTCAGCCAACGATGGCTAAATATTAGCTTGAGTTCCAACAAAGAGAAAAGGTCCAAACTCTCTTGCTGGCTAATGATCAACTCATCAAACAAACATGTCTCAAACTTATAATTCCAGTTTTAATTATCTTTTAAGAGATTTCATTCTATTTGAACAGAAATAGCTGCAGAAAAGAAGAATAAGAACTTTAATTGAACACAGAGCATGTGTTGGGCATGTCGTGTCTTTGGGTCCTCCCTGCAGTCCTGGGAAGATGAGTAGTGGCTCTGCGCCACAGATAAGCACCCAGAGGCTCTAGAAAATCAGTGGTAACCCAACACCATCTAACTAGTAAGAGAATCTAGTTTGAACTCAGGTGGGCTTCTGTTTTTCTCTAGTAAGCATATTTTTTGGCCAGCCTCAGCAATGAGAGTAAGAGAGACAAAGATAAACAGAGTTGACTAGTCATGAGGCTGTTGCTGGTTTTTAGGAGAGGGTTATTGGGAAGTGTCCAGTATGTCTCCTGAATCGCTGACCCTAATCCATTCTCTTATTTCTGTTGCTGGGTTTGTTATCTGATCCCAAGAGTATGCTCTAAGTTTTGGCATGAAAAAACAGAAACAGAGTTAAGAGTCAATGAAGTGCTCAAGACTCCCGTCAGATGCCTGATCCCTGAGATGCTTGCTTCAAACACAATACCTACATGAAATACTTCCAAGAAAGTTTTACACAACAGATGCAACAAAAACAAAATATACAAATGAGAGTTAATTAAGCTAAGAAGCCTCTGCACAATAAAAGAAATAATCAACAGAGTAAACAGACAACCTACAGAGTGGAAGAAAATATTTGCAAATTATGCCTCTGACAAAGGACTAATGTCCAGAATTTATGATAAACTCAAACAACTCAACAACAACAACAAAATAATGCTATTAGAAAGTAGGCAAAGCACATGAACAAATATTTTTCAAAAGAAGACACACAAGCAGCCAACAAACATGAAAAAATGCTCAACATCACTAATCAACAGAGAAATGCAAATTAAAACCACACTGGGAGATCATCTTACACCAGTCAGCATGGCTATTATTAAAAAGTAGATGTGGAGGAAAGGAAACTCTTATACACTGTTGATGGGAATGTAAATTAGTACAACCTCTATGGAAAGCAGTATGGAGACTTCTTAAAGAACTAAAAATGGAAATACCATTTGACCCAGAAATCTCACTACTGTGTATCTACCTAAAAGAATCATTATATATAGAAAGGACATAGGCACTCATATGATTATTGCAGCATTGTTTATAATAGCAAAGTCATGGAATCAATCTAGGTGTCTATCAACATATGATCGGATAAAGAAGCCGGGCTCGGTGGCTCAGCCTGTAATCCCGTGCCTTGGGAGGCTGAGGTGAGTGGATTGCCTGAGCCCGCAGGTTCGAGACCCGCCTGGGCAACTTGGCGAGCCCTCATCTCTATAATAAAAATCAAAAAATCACCCGGGCATGGTAGCGCACGCCTGTAGTTCCAGCTACTTGGAAGGCTGAGGCGGAAGGATCCCCGGAGCCCAGCAGGTCGAGGCTGCGGTGGCTGGGAGCGGCCACTGCACTCCAATCTGGGCGACGGAGTGAGACTCCAACTCAAAAAAAAAAAAGAAAATGTGGTATATATATACATATACATACCATAGAATACTATGTAGCCATAAAAAAGAATTGAATCATGTCCTTTGCAGCAACATGAATGGAGCTCGAGGCCATTATCCTAAGTGAACTAATTCAAAAACAGAAAATCAAATACCAGCTGGGCTCGGTGGCTCAGCCTGCAATCCTGCGCCTTGAGAGGCTGAGGTGAGTGAATTGCCTGAGCTCGCGGGTTCGAGACCCGCCTGGGCAACTTGGCGAGCTCTCACCTCTACAGTAAATCAAAAAAATTAGCCGGGTGTGGTAGCGCACACCTGTAGTTCCAACTACTTGGAAGGCTGAGGCGGAAAGATCGCCGGAGCCCAGCAGGTCAAGGCTGCGGTGGCCGGGAACGGCCACTGCACTCCAGCCTGGGCGACAGTGAGACTCCAACTCAAAAAAAGAAAAGAAAATCAAATACCGTGTAATTATAAGTGGGAGCTAAACAATGAATATACATGGACATAAAGATGAAAACATAGACACTGAGGGCCTCTAAAAGGGGAGGGTTGGGGGGATGAGGGTTTTAAAAAGTTACCTATTGGATACTATGTTCACTATTTGGGTGATGGGTACACTAGAACCTCACCATTATGCAAAATAGTCATGTAACCAACCCGCACGTGGACCCCCGAATCTAAAATTAAAAACAAATGAAAAGAAAAAAGGGAAGGTTGTATGCAGTGATTCAACTACATTCTAAATACAGTTTTCCTCTTGTGCCAGAGTAGTCTAATTCACACGGACTCAAAAAAGCCTTGGAATGGGTTTTTGGAAAACCAGACCCTAGCATTCTGGAAGCTAAAAATGCCAGCAGCAAATACAGATAGCACTGAGTACTTAGCACCTATCTCTCCATCTTTCCAGAAAGAGCGCCAGGGCTGTTGGAATTGAGAGCAGTATGATAAAAAGTGGATGACACACCCCCATTCCTCACCTAGAGAACCTTCTTAGCCTTCCCCCACACATCTCCAGTAAAGAACTCCCTTCAGCTTAGGTTTTTTTTTTTTTTTTTGAAAGCAGGACTTATTGAGAGGACAGAAAAGCTCCCACAGTGGAAGGGGACCTGACGGGGTTGCCCCAGCTTAGATTTTCACATGAGGATTGTGTTTCCACCTTTACAGAATACTGGAATCGTTTTTGTTGCAGGCTGGGAGTTGACGGTTTTACTGTAAGAGCCAGAATACCTATAGACTCCTTAAAAAAATATGCAGCATAGAGCAGCATGAACACAAAAATGCCTTTGAGATCCAGCTTAATCTCCAGGCTGTAAAAGCAGCAGCAGAGATGGCGGGGCTTCTGTGTTCTTCAAGGAGCCTCGGCTTCGACTTCCCTTGGGAAAACGGATATATTTGAAAATGTGAGTTTCTCAGGAAGTCATTACTTCACTGTCTTCATTATTTGGTTCAAGGTACATATTAATTTCATTTCAACTCTTTTTAATCTGTCAAGAAAAACAGAGACATGCCAAGAAGGACTTGAACAATATTTTCTTTCCATATCACAAATTTTCTTCTCAATGTTGTTTTTTGTGAAAGAAAGTAATTTTAGTTATTGTTGGGGTTATAATCAAGTACTTCCAGGGACGTGTTTTCCCTTAAAATGTATTTTCTGATCTACCCCCGATTGTAACATTAAAATGTCATGCATCAAGTGGTGTCCCATTTAAACTAGATTTGCCATTATTGCTAAAGATGATCTCATGAATGTCCCTCCAACACTATGCATACTACTCATGATCCAGCGCAAACATGAATTAATTTTCTAATTAGGATTTCATTAGGCTTATGTTTTGAATTAAAAAGATGCGGTGAATTAATAATTTTATTCCATTTTTATTGCAAATGAGAATTAAAAAGTAACAGATATTTCCACTGGATTCTTCTTGAATGAATTCAGACAGATTTCCTTGCTGGCAGTTTTGTATTCAGCAAACGTATGATGTATCCCCACAGAGGCATTGACCTCTCTGCCTGCAGAGGCCCTTTGAGTGGCAGTGCTGGCCTGGGGGTGCCCAGGCCTCCCCGCATGTCTGTTGAGCCTCTGGGGCAGGGGTTCTGTCAGAAGCTCATGCTAAAAACTATTTTCCAGGCCGGGCGCAGTGGCTCAAGCCTGTAATCCCAACACTTTGGGAGGCCGAGGTGAGAGGACTGCCTGAGCCCAGGGGTTCAAGACCAGCCTGGACAACATGGTGAAACCTCATCTCTACAATAAATAAAAAAATTAGCCGGGCTCAGGGGCTCAGCCTGCAATCCCGCGCCTTGGGAGGCTGAGGTGAGTGGATTGCCTGAGCCCGCGGGTTCGAGACCCGCCTGGGCAACTTGGTGAGACCTCATCTCTACAAAAAAAAAAAAAAAAAAATTAGCCAGACGTGGTGGCATGAGCCTGTAGTTCCAGCTACTTGGAAGGCTGAAGTGGAAGGATCACCTGAGCCCACCATGTTGAAGCTGTGGTGGCTGTGAGCATACCACCACACTCCAGCCTGGGTGACAGAATGAGACTCCAACTCAAAAAAAAGAAGAAAAAAATGAAGAGAACATCCACAAGTAGACGGAATTGACCCCGACACATGCCACCACTGGCAGACAGGAGGGAGAAACATGTCAATGGCTTGTCATGCTGCAAAGGCCCCAGGGGCCTGCCACCGCCCATGGGCTCCTCCTGCCAGGTCAGCTGGCCCACAGGAGTCACAAGCTGGGAAGAGAGAGAAATCCCATGCGATCCCAACAGCAGATCTTGTCCAAGGGGCTTATCCCCAGCCCGAGATACATTCTTTTCTTACAAAGCCACATAGGCTTCCCAACCAAAGGCTTTCCGGAGTTTAGCTTCCTCTTAGCCCTGGTTCATCAGGTGTGGGCTCATTAGTGCTTTTAGGATCATGTGGTCCCACATGTCTGCTGCCCGTGGCATCTTTCAGGCCTCACATTTAACAGTCAACAGCTTACCAAAAAGAATCCCCCTAGTAACTTTATTGAGAATTAAATGACACATATGTTGCTTCTGTCTAAAGTATACAGTTTGATGAGTTGAATGGTTGTATATACACCATGAAACTGCCATCACAAGCTAGACACAGATTTCCATCATGACAAGAGTCCTGTGCTCTTCTGCCGTCCTGTCTACGCCGGGCACAGGCACCACCCACCGGACTTGTGTCACTGTATAGATCTGTTCTCTAGAATTTACAATATAGAATCCTAGAGCACATCGTCTTGTGTCTGGCTTCTTCCACTCAGCACGAGGAGATCCAGTCACATTGTAGGTACTGATGTTTGCTCCCTTTTCTCGCTCGGTAGTGATCCGTCGAGTGAATGTGCTGTGTCTTATCCATTGACCTCTGGGTGGGATCTGGGTTCTCTCCAGCTCGGGGCCCTTGTGACTAAAGGGCCATGTGCAGGCCTGTGTATTTTTGTTTTTCGTGAGTGACGATGGGCAGAACGGCTGGAGCTTAGGTAGGGGTGCGTTAAAGAAAGTTCACGAAATTCTGAGAGAAAAAATGAGGAATGAAGGCACACCTTTGCCCTCAATGCTGGAAACCTGGTGATCCTTTAGAGGTGCTGAAGTTTAATCATCTCTTTTTCTTCACGTTGTGATCATGTAGGGACAGAAGAAGAGGCTGCGACCAGGCGGTTTCTCTCATCTGCAGAGGAGGAAATTGGGGCCTGGTGCGATGAAGATCCCTGCAGGTCACATGTGTGAAGGACACCATAGCAAATATGGGGGGTGGTGTCTCCACGGAGGGAGATCAGGAGGGCTGCCCAGCTCTGGGAGTTGGCTCACATGGTCACCTCTGTGGACAATCACAGCTGAAAATGACATCTCTGCCTTTCTGGTGGGAAGACAGTTGCTGTTATGTTTTGTTTTTTAGTTGGAGTCTCACTCTGTCACCCAGGCTAGAGTGCAGTGGCATGCTCACAGCCCACGCAGCCTCGACCTGCTGGGCTCAGGTGATCCAGGCTGCAGGCATTCTTCTAGAAACAGAAGCCGTGACAGGCGGTTCTAGCTGAGAGGAGGGCAGTGAACTCCTCTGACCTGCCGGTAGGAGCATGAGGGTGGCTGTTCAGCTGCCTTGAAGAAAGCTGCTCTAGGCATGAATGACAGTTCTTCAGTTTCCATTCTCACTTGCATTGCAAAAACCCAATGAAATGGGTTCCTGGGTACACCATGTACTGTTTTCTGCCACGGCTGCTGCTCGTGCTCGTCAGCTCTGCCTGCAATGCTGTGGACAAGGCAGATCTTATCAGGGAGCATCACCACGCACACTCCTACCCAGGGCTGGCCAGGGAGGGATCTGGCCTCTGGAAATGACACAAAGAGCGCGACGCAGCCCTGATTTCCAGACTCCAGCTGGCGGGCCCGCTGGGCAGCACCGACCTGCCCTCCATGGCCTGCAGACCCAGCAGGAGTAGGTGGTGTCCTCTGGGTGGTGTCTGTGCAGGGCACTATCCGGAGCGCTGCTGGGGAGACAGGAAGGACAGCAATGGACGAGCCGTGTGCCTGGCCGAGCACACCCACCGAGCATGACAGGCTTTCCGTTCCATGTGGAGTTCCCGGAAAGCAGTGCAGAACTTGGCAGATGCCTCAGGCTGGGAGAGAGCAACCGCATCGAACTTCCTCAGGCCTGGGGCATCTGGGGCCGGGGACAGCGCCTCCTGGAGGGGCGGAGTTAGACCACTCCTTCCTCTTGTCCTGCAGAGGGGCCACATTCCAAGGTGCCAGGACCCTGACTCTAAATAAATAAATAAATCACTCATTCACTCAAACATTTGTGAATAATTTTGGCATCACATCTTCAGGAGCATAATGCTAGATAACACATGTAATGTGCTAAACACTCTTCTATGCGCTTTCAATATACTCATTTAATCCAAACAACAGCCATGAGCTAGAGGTTCTTGTCTCCATTTTACAGGCAAATAAATGGAGACACAGAGGTGTAATTTGCCCAAGTTCACGTTCTTAGTAGGTAGCACAGAGTTCTTGCTCTTAACTGCCATCGTGCTATGTTGCAGCAGTTTTTAAATTAAATTTTTAAAAGTTCACACCCACTTCTCAAAGGAAAATTAAACTATTAAAACACCCAGACCAAAATGGTTTAAAACACACATGTAACCAATTAAAAGGAGCACAAGACAGTGTGAGAGAAAGTCTGAGATGAGCTGGTTTTTCCATTGAGCACTCAATCTGGCTGCTATTTCTTGCCAATGAATAAAAAGGTGAGGCATATTTAGATTATATGCGTCTCATTGTTTTGTAGAGCAAGAATGCAAATTATTTTGCATAGAAAAAATGTTTGGACACTGAATTCTAGGAGCAATTTGAGAGTTCTCATAAAATAAAAAGCCTTATGCTAGGGTTTAAAAAAAAACTTTTAAGATTGTGAAATGTAGCACTTGCAGGGGGAGACGTGACCTTGCCCCACTGTGGTGGTGAATGAGCGGCAGGCAGACACAAAGTGCAGTGGGAGGGCAGGGAGGAGACCAGTGTGGCGTCTGGTGGAGAGAAGGACCAGACGGCGAAAGAGACAGAGAAAGATGTGGCTTTGTGCCAGGTGTCAGGTGTTGGGTGGGATAAGATCAGGTGGGGAACCGGATGTGGAGGGTGAGGCTGAGAAAGACATCAGAGATAACGTCTAGGCTCTGAGTGGCAGAACTGGAGGAATCGTGATAGAGGCGTCCAACCAGGGAGGTCTGGGTTTGGGTTTTGAGGTGACAGGTAAAGGAACTGTTATGGATGTGTTACATGTCAGAGACATACGGATTGTCTGAATGAAGAGGTCCCGGGTGCACACAGACTCCTACGTGTATGCTGAGCTGAGAAGTGGTCCAGGCCGAGAGGAATTAAATTGGGAGGAGTCATTATGGTACGGATGCTATTTGGAGCCATGGGAGAGAGGAACAAGGCAAGGAAAGATGAGCTGTGAAAAAGCCTAGAAATACTTAGAAGTTGGTTTTTTTTTGGTCTCAATCATCTATGAATGCCAAAGTACAAGTCATCATGCTTCCATATCAATGAGTGGAACCTGGTTGGTGTTGGTGAGTTAACACGTTGAGATTGCCTTTTGCAAAGGGCCAAGTCTGGATAACATCAGAGAAAGTCAGAATCTGCATTAGAAAATCTCTCAGTAAATATCACCCACAGCAAATCTGTGGTTCCATTTTCTGACAGTTGGTGGAAGTTCCAGAGTTAACATTGCTCTCAAAAATGATGGAGTTGGGCCAGGCTCAGTGACTCAGCCTGTCATCCCAGCACTTTGGAGTCCGAGGCGAGTGAACTGCCTGAGCTCGCGGGTTCGTGACCAGCCCAGGCAACTTGGCGAGCCCTCGTCTCTACAATAAATAAAAAATTAGCCGGCTACTTGGAAGGCTGAGGCGGAAGGACTGCCGGAGCCCAGCAGGTCGACGCTGGGGTGGCCGTGAGTGTGCACTGCACTCCAGCCTGGGCGACGGAGTGGGACTCCAACTCAAAAAAATAAAAAAAGATGGAATTGGCCTGTACTTGGGCACAGGTGAGCCAGCCTGTTCTGCAAGGAGGGGTCATTGGGGAAGACCAAAAAATCCCTCTTCAGTAGGAGGCCTGGGCTATTGGAACATTTGGAAGATCCCAGTCTTTCTTTAAGCATGAAAAAGATAATTTGTTCTCATGCATGTATGTACTGTTGGTGCCAGCTGGATCGCTTCATCTCATGGAATCACAGAATGGCTCTGTACAATGTAAGGCTGCATTGTGGTGGCCAGGGTGGCTAGATCATAACCTCTCGTCCTTCCTTGAATGCCTCTCCCAAGTTCCTGTAGAGGGGATCTACTTAATGGTGGTTATTCTTCTGGTTGAAATATACATTTACACACATTGTAGGATACCTGGAAAATAAGGAATTCAGAGTAGGGTTTCTTATTCTAAACCTTATATTAAAAGTTTCAGGAATAAGCCAGGCATGGTGGCTCATGCCTGTAATCCCAGCACTTTGGGAAGCAGAGGCGAGAGGATTGCCTAAGCCCACAGTTCTAGATAAGCCTGGGCAACATGGCGAGACCCCGCCTCTACAATAAAAAAACAAAAATAAAAAAATTAGCTGGGTGTGGTAGCGCATGCCTGTAGCTCCAGCTACTTTTGGGGAGCTGAAGCGGAAGGATTGTCTGAGCCCAGCAGGTCAAGGCTGCAGTGATTGTGAGCATGCCACTGCCCTCCAGCCTGGGCAACACAGTGAGACTCCGACTCAAAAAAGTTTTAGGAATAACTGTATGATTGACTCTTGCTGTTTTTCTTGACATTGAAAAATGGTCACAAACAGAGTAAGACTTCTTGTAGAGTTTGCCAATCTCTCATCAGTCTGATTGCACAAAACATCTGTTGACGAACCAAGTTCTATGCAACTGGATACGTTACTTTTTTTTTTTTGAGTTGGAGTCTCACTCTGTCACCCAGGCTGGAGTGCAGTGGTATGTTCACAGCCACCCTGGCATCGACCTGCTGTGCTCAGGTGATCCTTCCACCTCCTCCTTCCAAGCAGCTGCAACTACAGGCGTGTGCTACCACGCCTGGCTAAATTTTTGATTTATTGTAGAGATGAGGTCTCACCAAGTTGCCCAGGTGGGTCACGAACCCGCGGGCTCAGGCAATCCACTCACCTCAGCCTCCCAAGGCGCGGGATTACAGGCTGAGCCACCGAGCCCGGCTTAACAAGACTTTTAACTGAGGACTGAGGGAGTCCAAGCCAGCTGCACCCCTGGGAATGTCCTAGCTCTGGAAGCATTGAACAGAAACTGCTGAGGTTGAGTGGGGGCGGGGGGTCCCAGAATCCTCAGTTTTCTGAGACAGCATGGGAAGTGAGACAGATCACTGCCCAGGTGTCGGTGCTGGTGGGGACAGACGTGTTTCTATGATGCTCCCTGCAGAACCCACGCTGCGGGAAGAGGGCTACCAGATACACACTGCACATCAGCCCGTGGCGGAGCCCAAAACTCTTCACAAGAATTGGCAACGACTTGCTCATGCCCAGGCCACGCTGCCTCTGAAGAGATTTGGTCTTCACTATTTTTCTGTGTATGACTGAATCTGAAATTTAGCTTAAGAAACATCTTGATGCCTTTTCTACTTCTGTTTTATCCTTCCTGAACGTTTTCACTGATCAAGAGTTTCCATGGTGCGTCTTAACACAAGAGACTCAGGCCTCGTTCCAGCCCAGAATGAAGAGCTCTCCTGACAGTCTGAACTGCGGGCTGAGCACTCGGGGACCTGATGGGTTGAGAGTGAAGATGAAGATTCCTTGGGGTCTCCGGGCCACTTCAGACACCTCGTTTTCTCTCCCTCAAATGAGTTCGCAACATTTACAGAGTTTTTGTGAAGATCAAACAAGATTCTGTAACTCTTCCTTCCCCGTTGCAGCTTTCTCCTCCCACTCTGTGTTCTGACTCCGAACGTTGGCATACGGGGAGGGTCAGACACACACTGCCCGTGGGCTTTCCAGACTGATGCTTACTGGACGGCATGGAGGCGTCTGGAGAGGAAAGAGGTGTTCTAGCAGACATACGTGCAGGCGGGCGTGGGGGGCTCGTGATGTGATCAGTGGGGAGAGAACCGGAAAGCAGACCCAGTTCTGTCCACAGAAAGCCTCGTTGGGCTGCATTTTCTTAGTCCGTGTGGAGGCAGGAGGTCCAGGATTCCACTGCGAGGGCTGGTCACAGAAGCAGTGACAGGGAGGACTTGGTCAGACTCTCCATGGACTGAGCACATACAGCCACTCCCAGTGACAGCCAAGGCAGCTGGAGGAGGCAGGAGGGAGGAGGCAAGAGGCGGCTGCAGTGAGACAACACCCACAACATGGCAGGATGAAGGAGCCTCAGCGGGTAAGAGGATAGCTGCCAAGAGACGTCAAGGTCAGAGTCAGGGCAGCACCCAGCTAGAGAGCAAGCAGACTCTGTGAATGGTAAGATGGTCGAGAGTTGAGGGAAATGTCAAGTGGAGAACAAGGTCTCCAGGAAGCCACGTGGTTGTGAGGTCTCTGGAGGAGGATCTGGCGCCTCCTGGCAGTGGTTAACTTTATCAGTAAGTCAGAATGTCACTGAACGTTGGTGTTTGCACCTAAGAATTTTAAACATCTCCAAATAGTTTCCCTGTGCCAAAGAATTCACAAGGTTCTCACCCAGCAAGTCGGAGCAACTGACACAAGGACTGACTTCCCAGACAGGTTCCCACCCTCTCAGTGAGGATGAATAACCCAACAGGGATGTCGCCAGTCAGCCCGCCTCCATCCAGCCAACTGCATCACGGCTTCTCAAGGATTTACTCAGTCCTGCTTCCCAGCTCAATTCGAGGTAGGTGTCATTCTATGGATTTAGCTGAAGTTCCTCCACTGAGCCCATTCTCCAAATTCTCAGAAAAGCCATCTAGGCATCAGAGACCTCTGGTTAGTTTCACACTGATATTCATAGAGGGAAGACACAGGAGGCCTTTCCCTAGGAGAGTCTCATGTTTGGAAAAATTTCAAAGCCCACCCTGTGCAACCCATCATTTGTCAATGATGACATCTAGGCACATATTGTCTTGGGCGTCTGCTATATAAAGGGCTTTACTAATGTTTAAAAAATAAATAAATCAGTCATGCAGGGAGCAGACAATCCCTGCATAATGGTAACTTTAAAATTTCTTGAAAATTGTAGTAACGCTTAAAAAAAGACTGACAAGAATCCCAGCAACTAAGGGGATAGAACTGACTCAGGCTGCCTCGGGTGGAGATGAGAACTAGAGCCCTTCCTGTTACCCTCCTTGACTGTTCCCCAGTGGTGGACCCAAACCCCTGCCTCAGGCATGTGCCTCTCGAGTCTGGGGGACCGATCAAGTCAACATCAGGGAATGGCATCTGCCAGGCTCCAGTTAAGCTAGTTCCTTGTCTAAGTATCAAGACAGTAATCCCCCCAATTTAGATAACTGAGGGCAAAATGAGTAAGATGAAAGCATTTAAAGACCCTCCAGTTTTGGAAGTTAACACTTCCAGACTTCGTGGATGTTTACACAAACGGTGCAAACACATCCATGAGCACAAATCAAGTCGGCCCTCACAAGAGAGCACTCAGGAGGCAGAACAGGCCTCGGATCTGTCTGGATCTGTCTCTAGCCACGACATGAGATTCGTGACTGACCGTGCAACATGAAGGGAAAGCAACAACCACTCACGCTGTTTTAAACAAACACCACCAGATTAATTCAAATAAATATACTTTATTAAAGAAAAAAGGAATATTGTTAAAAAGCACCAAAACTGTATGTTGTTACATCGCATGTACAATAAGAGAAAGGTGATTGCAATACTTGGTGTACAAGTACTTGAACTCTGAAGTCATGAGTGTAAAAAACATGAAATACAAAGCAATAATTACAATGCAGAAAAGTTGCACTAAAGAGCAAAAGGCAACAGTCAAAACAATTATTGGAGATTTCATAGTATTGCTATAAATGCTTGCTTAGTTTTTTCTTTGTACTTTTAATACTTTAGAATGTTAATTGAGCATATTTAAGTATTGTAAATTTGCAAGAGTTGGCATTTACAATACACTGTGCGCTGTCCATTTAACGCAATGGTGTCAAAATCATCCTCACAAGCCAAGCACAATGTGCTAGTGTTTTGCTTCTACCTTCATAATATTGCACAAAGCTAGTAAATGGTGAATTGGTTTGTCATTAAAATTTTAATTTACCCAGAAAGGCTAAAAACCATGTCAGCCCCCTTAGGCCATTATTCATGCAAGATGACCAGCAGCCTTCCACTTCTCATCAACAGTGTAACAAGGTTCACACTTGGAGGACACAGAGCACGATGAGAAATTCAGGAGACAATGGAGATTCTGTCCAAGTTAAGGAAGTCCGAGGTCACGGTACGGGTTGCATCGTCCACCCCCTTAGCTCACAAACAAGGGGAAATTGCCACCTTGTGATTTTGAAGACTTCTTGTTAAGACCAATGTAATTTGCATCGGGAAAGGCTGGAGACACTTGTCACACCTCTGATAGCTAACCAAACATGCGAGAAGAAAACACGACTTCCCCTGTTAAAACAGAACTCCAGCAACACACTCACCTTTTGTTTTCTGCTGTCATTTTTCAAGGTCTCTCCTACCCACTAACAACTCCCCAGACTGAGCCACTCTTAGCTGTACCTCAACTTAAGAACAAAAACTTTCCCCTAGCCCTCAGTGAGAAGCAACATTTGTGGACCATTCACCGAGCCAGCCTCAGAGGTGCTGTCAGTGCACGCCCCTTGCAGTGGCATGATGCATGTCTGCACAAGGGGAGGGATGTTACGCATTTGGAATTCAGTCAGTTCCACTCCACAATCGCAAGCTGTACATTTACTGTGGGCAAAACATACATTTTAGAATAAACACATCTTCCTAATAACTCAATGGGCAAAAATCTTTTACACACACGCACACTCTCTCTCACTCGCTCTGAATTCAGACTCCTGCCTGACTTTAAAAATCCTTTACATAACGTGATAGTTTAGGCAGCAAAATAAACTCACTTTGTAGGAAAAAGCTTTTAAATTATACTATATTTATTGGATACAAAATACCATTGCTTCATTTTACAAAGCAATGAAGCCTAGACTTCTTAATGTGCTTTAACAAAACAGCACTTGGCAGCAGGTTCAGAAGCAGCCCCCGAACAGCCCAGCCACACCGCGCCCTGCGCTAAGGTGCCCCGCGCTCCCTTCCCAGCAGCTCCTGCCGGTCCAGCCTCGAACGCCAAGCGCGGCTCTCTTTCTATGCTAAGCGATACATTGGAAATAAAATCTAAAATGCACAATTAGCTCTACATTATCATTTATATTCAGTGCAAGATTACGTAAAACTTAAGGTTGCATTTAACAAGGTGTCTGCAGTACTTTCAAAATGCTTTACAGCTTTCATTTTGTACAAGCAACCTGCTAAAAAGTGTGTGAAATTTCAACTCCCTGATTCAAGGACCCGATAGTACTTTACATGTTGGTATCTAGTGTTAAGTTCATAATACTTCAACAATAAAGCTGGAAAAAAAAAACCTTGCATTTAGTGAAAGAAAAAGTTTCCTTAGGCTAAAAGCAGTGACAAATGCATACAACACACTCAGTGAATGTAATTTAAAAATGGAGTCTTAGGGAACATATAAAGTTAACCTGAATTTATTGTACACTAATCCCATTCCAGAGAGGAAACTACCCATTCACTTGTGTTCCACTATTTAAGAGTTTTAATTCTATTTTTTTTTTAGTTGGTGTCTCACTCTGTCACCCAGGATGGAGGGCAGTGGCATGATCACAGCTCACTCACTGCCTCCACCTCCTAGGCTCAGGCGATACTCCCTCCTCAGTCTCCTGAGTAGCTGCGACAACAGACAAATGCCACCAAGCCCGGCTAATTTCTTTTCACTTTTTTTTTTTTTTTGTAGAGACGAAGTCTCGCTATGTTGCCTAGGCTGGTCTTGAACTCCTGGGCTCAAGCAGTCATCCTGCCTCGGCCTCCCAAAATGCTCACGCCACTGCGCCTAGACTTAGGAGTTTTAATTCTTAGTGTCTGCTATGGCCAAAGTATGCGTTCCACTTTGACATATTTTAAGACAAAGGAGTTGTGCCAGTGTAATTATTGCTACATAGTTCAATTTTGTACAAACAGGATTCCCTCCCGATACAGAATAAACGAAAGTGCTAATAAACATGTTTCATGTCATGAGAAAAGCCCCACATTCCCTCTCCTCCCTGGACTATAGCGGTGTATAGGAATCTCCTTTTTAAAAAGGCATCTTATAGAAATATTTAGTTCCACAATGGAGAACTAAGTTACGATTGTTTTTATGCTGCTCACAAACTCAGTAAGACTATAAAACAGAGCAAAATAACTGTTCATTGTTTAAAAATCCTCTTTAGCCGGCTGCTCCTCAGACTGCTGTACTAGGGGTCTGCAACTTTAAATCATGAAGAATACCTTTCCTATACAAGGCTACATTGGTTACATGTGCATGATTTTGGTTGCATTTAGAGAAATCTTTGAAACTGACATTTGATTGAGCAGTGACATTAACCTCAAAGCATCCCATGCTCGTCATCTACTTGTCTTCCCTGTTTAAAGACACTGCAGCTGAGGCTAGACTGGCCAATGAACTTCTGAATGGATTCAGCAGAAGCTGAATGTCGACAGAGCTGCTGGATGTTGACAGAGCCAACACATCACAGGCAGAGAATGGTCAGGCGTTGTGAACCAAAGACGCAGGCAAGCCTGGAGCTGAAAATGCGAGCATCGGTAAGTATCATAACTAAACATGTACAAATTTAGTATTAAGGTCAAAGATTCTGATTTTATTAGGGACAAAAAGGAGGGGTGGGGTTAACCATGCTTACATAACTTTTGTTGGGTTTGAGATGGCTTTAAAATTAACATGTGGGCTCAACTGGTAATCTCATTTTGATGGTAGACCCCAGTTATTTGAAATTTTAGTATTATTTGTGAATCTCTGCAAAGGCTTGTGGCCTGTCATCCTGTGTGACTTGGTAGAAGTAGGAGCCTAGACCCCGAGGCAGGGAATGCCGAGCGAGCACAGCTAGTTGCCCAGGCCCCAGCCCCTCCTGATCCCAGGTATGAGGTGATGCTTGTGGGAACCATGGTGGTGCTAAGAGTCGTGGAAGCACCAGCATGAGGGCCAACCGAGTTCTGCGCGCACTCTACCTTCAGCTGAAGATTTCCTGCACCCTGGGCAGGAAGCGGGGAGCAGGATCCATGTGTAAGTGTGACTGCTTGGAATAGAACCTTAGCTGTAACACAGCGCAGCAACAATTCCCTTACAACATATGGAGGCTCCAGTGTTTCTGGTTAATTTAACTATATCTTTCTGTATGTTTCTAAATTTGAATAAATGAAAAAAGCTTAGGTTATGAGCAATCACCCAAAAACCTGAATACATAATAATCAGATGGCATAAAATTGATGATTCTTTAAAAGGCTTTAAAATATTTCAAATATATTAACAACCTAACCAATCACTCTTTAGGTTAAAAAAAAGTTTTAATACTTTACTGAAGGTATATAGGACAACCCTCCTGCCCCCAGGATGCAGTTTCTATATTAGATCTGTGTTTCTAATCTTTCCAGACAAGTTCCATGAACAGTGCTGGGACTAAAACCAATGTTTTATGAAAATGCTGCATGAAGCTCCTAGTATCGTCAATGAACATGTTATCAACATTTAAAGAAAAAATTTCTTTTATATATATAACCTGTAGTCAGAGGATTTTCGCCATAATTATTTTAAAGAAAGCAACATTTTAGAATGACAAGACGTGAGCATTTCTTTTCCAGGAATGCCAATTCATATACATTAAAGGGCCTTTGTTCCAGTACTGCTTTCCAGGGTTAGGTCACAAGAACTGCCTTATAAGAAATGAAGTTCTTTTTGGTATTTCAGTTCTTAACTTCCTCCACATAAAAGCCACAATCTGTCTTGTGCAGAACAAAATTTACACAGTACTGTGAACTGGGCCCACCACATCTACATTCAAGTCCCCAACAGTCCTGCTTTCACCCTCAATGGACCCATCCACATAAATGGATCCTTTCGGACTCCATCACAGCAAAAATCAGCACCAAGAGATACATATGCAAGTTTCCACTTTTAGTGACAATAACAAAGGCTCTCTCCCAAAATTCCATCCAAAGCATCTGAAGAGAGTGAAATGGCAGCCAAGAAGATTTAAGATCTGTATCCCTATTACTGAATCTTGATTTCTGATTCTCAATAGGAAAGTCATGTGAGTCATAGTAATCAAGCAATAGTTCAAACAAAAGAAAACAATTTGAAATATTATCAAATTACAAAGTATTGCTTTTCATAAACAAGGATGCACATAAAATTCAAACTATTATAAATTCAGAATTATGAAGAGCAATTTAAAAGCATGGAAATTTTAACTTCAAAACCTTACAAAGTGTAAGACTGGCTTTCTAAAAATACATCATGTTAAATGTATCATGTGCTAAACACATTAATAGATGCATCTCCATTGTTATGTAGCTTT
This sequence comes from Tarsius wallacei, assembly GCA_963574415.1. NCBI lineage: Eukaryota > Metazoa > Chordata > Mammalia > Primates > Tarsiidae > Tarsius > Tarsius wallacei. Next base: position 28,175 of record CAUYQG010089203.1, read on the forward strand.
TTAGATGTTGTTGGACATCTTTATGAAAATTCCTTTGGACATGAGTAATATGGAAATTTTAAGTGTATTTCCATCTGACTTTAATTCATGACCTATAGCTATCATCATAAACTTCTTTTTCAGAGTGTTGCACTATTTATCTAAGCAGATGTGAAAGAAGCTGCTTTTCAGATGCCTTTTCAGCGCACTGAAAGATGGCTCTCAACGCAGTCCCAATACAGCTCACAGCAGGTCTCTGCCAACCCAATGTTCTGATTCACAGCCACCCAAGTTTCACTGGCCACAACCAAGGAGGTACATGGGGGAATGGGAGGAGAAAGTGCATAAAGACAGAAATCACCAGAAGGCTGTTTTTCACTGCAGTCAGGACACTGCACATCTGCAGCTCATGTCAACCTCCATCACTGGCATGACTCGGAGGTGATGACCTGCTACTTATGACTCCTCTTTTCCCACTGCTGAGCCAACACGCTTTGGTCTAATGGAATCCAACTCAGGAACCCAGCACTTAAACTGCTGTTTTCCAAAAGAATCAGAACCAATCTTCAACTGTATTTTTCTTCTTTCTGTTAAAATGCCTGTTTACAAAAACAAACAAACGCAGAGCATTAATAAAGATGACCTTTCACAGATACGTGTATGTGTATTCCCTCATACCCTCTGCAACATCCAGGCTGGGCACTGATAGCTTTTTCTTATGAATGGCCAAATAAACATCCTTTTAAAAAGGATGTTTGTATTCTTAAAGCAATAAAAATGAAAACAAAATGATCTGAGTACAGATTTTGATCACTGTTAAAAACATTTTAGATTTTCATGTTTATTCTTTCACTCTAACACTTTATATCAAAACTATATACTAAAAAGGTAAATTCAATCTAAAATATATGCCAATTATAGCAGAGTAAGAACTATTAAATGGCATCTTTAAAATTCAGTATAGACTGCTTGTCAAAAGGACAAGATTAACACTGGTCTTTAAATGAATACTTTACCAGAACTTTTTAATTCAAAAGTCTTGTGTTTGAGAACTGTGGGCTTACCTGTGGCATATAAAAGACACACTGATCAGATAAAAGCTGACAGACACATGAATAAAGTACTAGCGTATCAGAGTTCTGCACGTGGCTACATGTGGCTAATGAGTACGTACAAAGTGGCTGATGTGACTGAGAAGCTAAATACTTTAGTTTGATTTAAATTAAAAATCTGAAACAGCATAAAAAAAA